>JAEVLN010000003.1:3068440-3087234 GCA_018350325.1 Globodera rostochiensis | reverse complement strand
GAGGGGGGGAGGAGGGGGGGGGAGAGGGGAGGGGGGGAGGGAGAGAGAGGGGGGGAGGAGGGGGGGGGGAGCGGGGGGGGAGGGAGAGAGAGGGGGGGGGAGGAGGGGGGGGGAGCGGGGGGGGAGGGAGAGAGAGGGGGGAGGAGGGGGGGGGAGAGGGGAGGGGGGGGAGGGAGAGAGAGGGGGGGAGGAGGGGGGGGGGAGAGGGGAGGGGGGGAGGGAGAGAGAGGGGGGGAGGAGGGGGGGGGGAGCGGGGGGGAGGGAGAGAGAGGGGGGGAGGAGGGGAGGGGAGGAGGGAGAGAGAGGGGGGGAGGGGGGGGGGGGAGAGGGGAGGGGAGGAGGGAGAGAGAGGGGGGAGGAGGGGGGGGGCGGGGGGGGAGGGAGAGAGAGGGGGGAGGAGGGGGGGGGGGAGAGGGGAGGGGGGGAGGGAGAAGAGGGGGGGAGGAGGGGGGGGGGAGCGGGGGGGGAGGGAGAGAGAGGGGGGGAGGAGGGGGGGAGAGGGGAGGGGGGGAGGGAGAGAGAGGGGGGGAGGAGGGGGGGGGGAGCGGGGGGGAGGGAGAGAGAGGGGGGGAGGAGGGGAGGGGAGGAGGGAGAGAGAGGGGGGGAGGAGGGGGGGGGAGAGGGGAGGGGAGGAGGGAGAGAGAGGGGGGGAGGAGGGGGGGGGCGGGGGGGGAGGGAGAGAGAGGGGGGAGGAGGGGGGGGGGAGAGGGGAGGGGGGGAGGGAGAGGAGGGGGGGAGGAGGGGGGGGGAGGAGGGGGGGGGGGAGCGGGGGGGGAGGGAGAGAGAGGGGGGGGGAGGGAGAGAGAGGGGGGGGGAGGGGGGGGGGGAGGGGAGGGGGGGAGGGAAGAGAGGGGGGGAGGAGGGGGGGGGGGAGCGGGGGGGGAGGGAGAGAGAGGGGGGGGAGGAGAGAGAGGGGGGGGAGGGGGGGGGGAGGAGGGGGGGGAGAAGGGAGGGGGAGAGAGAGGGGGGGGGAGAGGGGAGGGGGAGAGAGAGCGGGGGGGAGGAGGGGGGGGGGGGGAGAAGGAGGGGGAGAGAGAGGGGGGGGGGAGAGGGGAGGGGGAGAGAGAGGGGGGGGGGAGAGGGAGGGGGAGAGAGAGGGGGGGAGAGGGGAGGGGGAGAGAGAGGGGGGGGGGGAGAGGGAGGGGGAGAGAGAGGGGGGGAGAGGGGAGGGGGAGAGAGAGGGGGGGGGGAGAGGGGAGGGGAGAGAGAGGGGGGGGAGAGGGGAGGGGGAGAGAGAGGGGGGGGGAGAGGGGAGGGGAGAGAGAGGGGGGGGGAGAGGGGAGGGGGAGAGAGAGGGGGGGGGAGGGGAGGGAGAGAAGGGGGGGGGGGAGGGGAGGGAGAGAGAGAGGGGGGGGGGGGAGGGGAGGGAGAGAGAGGGGGGGGGGAGAGGGGAGGGGGAGAGAGAGGGGGGGGGGGGGGGAGGGGAGGGAGAGAGGGGGGGGGGGGGGGAGGGAGGGTTTAAAAAAGTTAAGTTGATAGATAAAACAAAATACTATTATCGGCGAGTCAACCGTCGGCGAGTTGAACTGCTCCCGCATTCCAGTGATGCAAAAAAAAAACATCTTTTTAATTAAAAGTAAAACAAAATTTGAGAGCATAAAATGATCATCAGATAAAATGATGGATAAATCGTCCGGCACAATAAATATGGCCAACATCAATTGACTGGTTGATTTGTTGCCGCGCCTCCAGTCCACCCTCAATTATCGCGACGGCGGTCCTCTAAATGGTAATTTGATTGGTGGCCGATCGGTTCTGTCACTGATCATTCCGTCAGAGTTGCAAAAAGTTAACAAAAGGGTCCTTTACAAGGGCACAAGGGTTTCGGCGCGTAGAATCCGAAGGACCTGTGCTTCGATCAATCCTGAACCCCGGACTCAAATTCAGTTTTTGAAAATTCAACTCAAAATCAATTTTCGGCTTCAAAATCTTCAAAAGGCATGAATCTAAAACCACGAAGTTATCGAACGGTTTTGGCCCACCCCTGGCCCAAAACAGCCACTGATGTAAAAACAAATTTATTTCCTCCCCCCCCCCCCCCCCCCCCCCACAAATCACCGGTATACCTAAAAGAGCTTCAACAAGATGCTCCACAGCCACCTCAACAACCTGCTCAACAGCCTGGAATTTGTATGGACATTTTTTTAAAAATTTTTTTTTACCTTCGCAAAATCCACAAACCAGCCCATTTGTTAATGTTGTATGATGTGTAAAACAATTAATTGCCGGCTAATTGTAAGTATAAAAACGCTTTTTTCAAATGTCGCAAATAGAAAATCTGAATATACCCACATAGTTTTACGCGGACCAAAGCTTTTTTCTATTGACAAGTGAAACCCCCGGCGGGGGACACGGGGCTCGGGATAACAAAACGGACACGGGCGGGACACCCCGTTTAAACCACCGGCGGCTTGGTCCTAGAGCCGGCGCAGGACCGGATCCTGCGCAGGATTTTGCAGGATTCGGTACGCAATCCTGCACTTTTTGGGCTTTTGCAGGATTAATCCTGCAGGATCCGGTCCTGCAAAAATTTTAAATTCCAATCCTGCAAAAGGATCCGCAAATTTGACTCAGGATCCTGCAAATATTATGCCAATTTGAATACAATTATGTGGTAGTGTTGTGGTAAATAAAGGACAAATCTTTAAAAAAAGGAAAGCGATGGGCGAAATGTCCTAAGGGCGAAACGTCTGTTTTTTCACTACCGGGCGAAACGTCCGTTTTTTCGTTACCGGGCGAAATGTCCGATGGGCGAAATGTCCGCGGGCGAAATGTCCGCGGGCGAAATGTCCAAGGGGCGAAATGTCCGATAGCCCTCGAGAGAAGTCGAATGATATATAATTTGTTCCGTTTTGCCTCTGGGCCATATGGTCCATATTTACCAACTAATTGCTTTAAAACCTATTTTTAAATATTTAAAAAAAACCTAGAAAAGTCGAGGGCAAAAAAAGGTTGATTTTATAGGGTGAATTGTCGGGCATAAGGGAAAAAACGTCTGTGAAAGGTCTTGGACAAGAGAAACATTTAGGCATCTTGACAGAAATCAAAAAATTCGTAACTCGCTAAAACAAAGCTGCATAAAAAATAAGTCAAATGACTATGTACATAGAATCGCACAGGGGATTAACTAAAAAGGAACATTGTTTACCAAAATAAAGATTTCGAAATGTGACTTATGCTCTCTGGCGGCCGTACGCCCGTCTCTTCTCTATCTCTCTCCTCCTACTGACCAATGAGTATCGATTTTAACAACAATAACAGCGCGGTAGCCATACACAAATGGTCGGACAAGACAAAAAAATATAAGGGAAAATGAGATTCTTTGACCGACGAAAATCGTTGAACAGATAAATCTACTCTTTATGTATACAGCGAAACAGGCCAACTCCGTCTGGCCAACTCCGTCTGGCCAACTCCGTCTGGCCAACTCCGTCTGGCCAACTCCGTCTGGCCAACTCCGTCTGGCCAACTCCGTCTGGGCCATTAAATTTTCGATACTTCCTTTTAGAGATGGCCAGGGTCGGTCGGGATTTTTTAGAATCCCGATCCCGGGTTTTGAAAAGTTAAAATCCCGCCCCGATTCGAGATGCTGGTCATCCCGGGTTTCACAGTCCCGGGCAATCCCGGGTTTTCCCAAAAATCCGATCCCTGCCAACTCTACTTCCTTTTGGCTGGGGGTAATATAGGTAACTAGAAAAGTTTAATCCGGCACAATATGTAGCAGATTATCCGTTAATAGAATAGCTTTCAAGCCTAAGCTTAAACCTAGGTCTAAGCTAGCTTAGGTTTAGGCCTGAGCCTAACCCAAATTTGCCTCGTGCGGCAGGGAGGCCAAAATGCCCTATATATTTCCACTCTTGCCATAATTTTGCCATATTTTAGAACTTAGTGAAAATTTCGTATTTTTGAGGGAAAAATGAGAATTCCCGAAAAAAGTGTCTATGATTCGTACAATTTGAAGTTTTTGGTTGCAATTTCTTAACAAATTGAGTCAAAAATTCAAAATTTTCTCGCCGACGCCTATCGGCACCACCGACCCCCCCCAGAAATGAAGCAAAATTTAAACAAAAATCATTGGTTTTTTTTGTAAATTCCTCAAGAAAATATTTTTGACCCCTCGGTGCCATAAAAATGCCATATTTTGGAGCCGGTTGCCATATTTAACCGCAGTTGCGTGATCGGACTTGAGGATTGATCGAGAATCTCGAAAAAATCTCGTCGAGATTTACCGAGATTCCGATCGAGAATTTCGATCGGCCCGATCTCTAATTTTAAGACAGTGTAACTGCAGCGGAACTGGCTGAGACCGCCTCGTTGGAGAGCTGTTTGGCTCGGGTGATGTCATTGCGGGAAGAGTTTGTGCAGCAGCAAAGTGTGCCACGGCACCAACAATGGGCGGAGCATTCAAAAGGCGCACTGAACAGCAGCCAATCTCCGCAGCCGTTGATTACTTCGGCCATTTCTTCGGAGTGCGTCTTTTTGTGCCGTACACCAAAATGGTAATACAATTAGCCCTGACAGGATTTACCAGGACTCCTGCTGATCCGGAATCCTCGTCTAACAAATAAGCACCAGGCATGGACGGCAAAAAAGGAAAAAAAAGCGAATTAATTCATTTGTGCAAATCATAACGCCAAAACCATTTAAACAAATTAACAGACAACTCTAATTTTACAGACATGCTTTTAGCATACCCAAGCCAATTTTTGAGTTGTTCACTCATTTTGGGGTAAATTCAATTTTTTTTAATTCTTTACTCTCTAACTCGAAAAAAATCGTATAAAACCAAATAAATTTTGTTATAAATAAAAGAGTATTTTGTTTCTGAGCTCTGTAGAAAAAATCAGGAAAATCTGCACATTTAAAAAAATTTCCCACATACGAAGCAGGGGTGGGTCGAAACCTTTCGATTTCGATTTCGATAATTTCGAGGTTTTTCTTTCGTTTCGATTTCGAAAATCGAAAGACGAATTCTTCGAAATTTTTTCGAAAGAGGGGTTATATGTACATTTTTTATGGGGTTTTCATAGCATGTTTATTTTCCATGATCACAATTAAACATTTTCTTACATGATAAACTGAATAAAGTGTGTGTATTTTTTTTACCTAACTTACTGTTCAATCTGTCAATGCTTACCCATATAAATTTACTAACTCATCGATTAGTTAATTTTTGTGGAAATTCCTCCTTTAGGCGCTTAATGGTAAACCCAAGCGATAAGAGTTCGTGGTGGTTTTATTTCGACAGGACGGGGAAGACAAGAGCCAAATGCAAGCATTGTCCGACAGAAATTGAGCAGGGCACAACGAAATCTACAGCAAAATTAGAGTGGCACCTGAAGACAAAGCACCCAATCATTTACCAAGTAAAGAACAAAGCAAAGAAGGAACAAAAAGAAGCAAAAAAAGAAGTCCTGCAGAACAAGCTCAACTTCATTACACCCTGTACAGAACAGACGCAAGGTTTGCGCGGAAAAGTGTTCTAGCATAATTTTTATATTAGATAGCTTTTCAAATGCCGAAGGAGAGAATGAGGCGGAATGTGCCGCATCATCAACTCAATCTCGAACAAATCCGAGAACCCCTTTGACAATTGATAAAGCGTTTTCGCAATGGTCAAAAAATGGTGAAAAAACGACTGAAACGGAGGATCTGGTCATGATAATGATTGCGGTTGATGGACTTTCGATGCTGACAACTGACAAACCCGGATTTTTGCAATTTGTGGGAAAATCTCTTCCAAATTTTGAAGTCAAGTAAGCGAATTTGATTTTGTATTTAATCTCAGGGTTCAATTTTCTTAAGAGGTCGTCGCTACTACCGTGAAGTTGTTTTGCCTCGTGTTTTTGAGCGGCTACGTGCAAAAATGCTAGAAGAAATTAAATCTGTTGATTGGCTGAGCATTACATCTGACATTTGGTCTTCAAAGGACTACAATCACTCACTCCTCGGTAAACAAATTATAAATTTTTTGGAAATATGCTATTTTTAGCAATAACCGCACATTTCATTGATTTGGCAGCTCGTCCACAATTTAGAGTTATCGCCACTGTCCCGCTAAAAGAAATACACAAAACTGGCCAGATTATTTCAGGCCATCTTCTAAAAGCCTTGGAGGAAGTCCAGGTTAGCAATTCGTCTACAAGATTTCAACCTACGATATCTAAAATTTAGATAGATAAAACAAAAATTCATTTATTTATGCGGGATGGTGCTTCAAATATGGTGCTTGCGGCGCAAACGGTCGGCTTTGATTCATTCCATTGTTTCCTGCACATCATTAACCTAGCCATCAAAGTACTTCTGTTTTATAATATTGCACCTAAATATCTAATTCAGCAAGGCTTAATCGCCATCAATTTCGACAAGAGTGCAATTTTTGAAGCTGTCAAAACTTTGATCCGAAAAATAAGGAAAAGTCAGGTTCAGCGAGAAATTTTCAAACGGTTGCAAGAATCGCTAGATTTGCCACAAAATATCCTAATCAAGGTGTGCTTTTTTTATATTATGTTTATCTTGTTGTTTAGAATATTGAGGTTCGGTGGTCGTCATTGCACCAAATGTTGACGCGGTTCATTGAAAATCGGGAAGCGATTGAGTATTTTATTGCGAGTCCAGAAGCGGTGAAGGCGAACAAAAACGTTCCACTTCCAAAACTGTCGGCGGTAGAATGGGAACAGCTTAGAACCATAAATGTTGTGCTTGGAACCATTGATCGATGTCTGGTCGCTTTACAGAGCAGAAGCTTAACAATTGGAGCTGTTCTCCCGTTTTTTCTCGGTCTCAAAAGAAAATTGCGGGATCCTTTGCAACCCCCGGAAACCTTCGAACTGTGTGATGCTATTGTCGCCAAATTGGACAGTCTTTTTTCTGGGTGGGAAAGCAAAAAGTAAGTCAGAGATGAATTTAGGTCAACTTTGATTTTTTGAGGTTTTTGATTTGTGCAACCGTCCTTGATCCGCGTGTCAAGTTGAAACTTTTTGAGCATCTTCGAGAGAGAGCGAGAGCTTGGTTGTCAGGAGATTTAAGGCTGATGACAAATTCCGTTGGCTCAATTTTGCGTGCACGGGCGGATTCGGGTCCGATCTCGGAGAATGATGTTTTTGCAGAAATGATTGATGTATCAATAAATCTCCATAATTAATTAAAATCAAATTTAGGACGCGGACTCCCTCGGCTCTTCTCAGTCCGTCGACCACACAGCAGAACCGGATGCCTTTACGTTGAGCATGCTGGAATTGGACCGATTTCTCGGATCAGCTCGAATCAAACCGGCGATTGAATTGCCATACTGGTGGAATCAAAACCGGCACGACTACCCATGGCTCTACAAACTGTACGAGCGATATCATTCAGCGCCGGTTGGGTCGGTTGAATCGGAGAGAGTGTTTTCCAGCGCCGGATATATTGTGAATGATCTGCGCCGGAGTTTGAGTGGAGAATCCATCAAAATGTTGCTTTTTATCCACCAAAATGCCCGCTTATTCAATTTTGATTTTTGATTCAATTTATGTGTTTATATTATGCCAACATGTCAAATTATTAAGTAAAAAAATTATTGTTTTTTAAAACAGTGCATTTTTGTTTCACTTTCGAAAAGTCTCTTTCGTTTCGATTTCGATTTCGATAATTTCGAGGTTTTTCTTTCGGTTTTCTTACGAAAATCGAAATAAAAAAATTTCGATTTCGAAAAAAATTTCGATTTCGAAAAATTTCTCTTTCGACCCACCCCTGATACGAAGTGCGCCCAACTCGATTTTCAGTGTAAATTTTTTTTACTGATGACAGAATGCCAAAGATTTATTATTACCAACAATTCGTTCAAACATTAATTCGCTTTTTTTGCCTTTTTTCCGTCCATGCAGGATTAGCAGGCTTTATTAGAGCCCGGACAGGATCGAAGTCCGGACAGGATTTACCAAGGCTTCTGATCCGGAATCTCCTGGTATTTTCGTCGAAGTCGAAGCACCAGGATCAGAATATCCTGAAAAACCAGGATTTTGATTCGGATAAATCCTGATCCTGGTCATTTCTAAAATCCTGATCCTGATCCGGGGTTTTTCAAAAAGCCGGGCTTTAAACACAATACAGGCAAAATGAGTGCCAAAACAAATGCTTTCGAATTTGATGAGTTGCCATTTGCTTTTGACGGCGTTTTTTTGAGCCGTAATTTTGAGACCCCCCAAATTTCTTTATGGCTCCGTTGGGCGAGCGACAGGAAAATCGGCAAAAGATTTGTGGCACAGCGGTTATATTCGAGTGGCTATTCCAGCGATTGGCGGAGAAGTTCAAGTGCCCGGAGGAACCTGAACCGCAGTGGATTGTGGAGAAGATGGACGATATTGGGCACAAGGGTAGGGAGGAGCGCAGGCAAATTGGGGATGAACGAGACTTGAATTTATTAAAAAGGAGACAACCAAAAGGCCAGGGGCACTTCGCGTCTCGAGAATTTGACTCTCGACAACTCTATCGAGGAAGCTTCTGTTCGAGAATCTCGAAAAACTTGAAACGTTAAAATTTGTTTAGAAAGCTTATTTCTCAATGAGATCTTGTTTGATCTATCTTTGGCAGAGTTATACCCATTCGCCAATTTTTTATTTGAGTTGGACGAGGATTTTTGGAAAACCCGGGATCGGGAAAAATCCCGATCAAAAAAACCGGGACTATGGACAAAAAGAAATGTTTTGTAAAAAATCGGGATTATAGTTGAGGGTTTTAAAAACCGGGATCAAAATTTCAGTACCAAGATAGAAAAATGGACAATTTAGTACCAGTCCCGGCCTCAATTTTTACGCGCATTTTAAAAATAATTTTTGCAAAAAATGCTCGATTTTAGGTGACCATTTTTCATTTTTGTTTGGGAACATGGCACGGATACGAATTTTCGTATCCTATCCGTCCGCCCTCAAAATCTCATATCCGTTTCGTATCCGGATATACGCACGGATATCCGGATGCCCATGCCTGGTTTATAGTATGTAGGGTGAGGAATACGTACCTAAATAGTTGAGAAAAGGTGCCAAAATACCAAAAACCGGGTAATTCGGGAACGCGGATATCATTCCCCACGGGATTTTCGCCTCCTCAGCAAAAGCGTTACATTTTGCCAACTCATCAAAAACTTAAATTTCGGTCAATTTCGAACCCCGGACCCGAATTCGAATCTTAACCCCAACTCGAGACAGGAGGGTTAACGGTTTATTTCGGATTACCGATTCGGTATACCACACCGAAAAAATTTGAGGCTTCGGAATTTTTACGACGACAATTTGGCATCGCAAACAAAAAATTCAATGAGTAAAAAAAATAAAATAAAGTCTTTCCTTTAATTTTAACATCGTATTCTGACATTCGACGGGCTTAAAATCGTCGTTTTTAAATCCTAATCGTTCGTTATTTTTGAATGCAATATTTGAATTTTGGCGAATTATGCATGAACTCAGGAAGATTTTTCACTTTTTTTGCCGTGAATATTGTTTAGAAAGACAACCCGGGGACTCGAGGATTTATATAAAAGCTTTGTGAGGGCCAAATGTGCAACAAAAACGACGGCGATGATTGCGTTGCGTCATTTGGCAAATGAGAAAAGCCAGATTAAATTAACGAGCAGATTGCAAAATAGCATAAAAATCAAATCAGACAAATTTGAAAACAATTAAAATCGATCGAAACAATCCTTCCAAATAAAAACAAATCAATTTTCACTGTCCGCGCGGCTTTCTCATCATAATTTGTATTTAAAGTCCGGGCCAAAGTTCGCTTCAATTTTGTCGTTAGAGCCCCGCAACGAAACGCATGGAAACAAATCGACGGAAAAAGAAACAAATAAATTGGCGGTGTCTGCAAAAGAAATTAAATAAATAAGGGAAATAAAAGCAAAATTTACAAATTTAGTGTATTTCTTAAAAATGAAATTCTCCTAAATTTTAATTCATTTTCTTTCTCACCCAAACGCTCGCCGTTTTTTGTGTAAAAGATTTGGCGAGTTGCCAAATTGATGCCGCAGCCGACGACGTCGCCAACATCAAACCGAGGCTTTCCATTGATGTAAGGACGTCCAGAGTTTCGGGAACATCCCTCGAGCTCGTGACCCCAAAAAGTGCCATAGCTTCCGTATCCGTAAGTGCCACGGTGCTCTCCAACATGTTTGTCCAATGGCATTCGTTTGGTCGCGAATCCAATGAAAGCATAGCTAAATACAATTTTCTTTAAAAGAAAATGCAATAATTTTGAAGAGCTCAATTAATTAAATTTTATTTACCCGCTTTTCTCTAACATTTTCACTTCGCAGTAGAAAATGCCGAAATATTCTTTTGAAATTGGCTCAACAGCGAGGACAGAGCGCCACTCTAAAAAGTTAGCGGAAACATCTCTTTATATTAGAGTTGGCCGGGACCGGGATTTTTGGGGAAAACCGGGACCGGGATTTCAGAAAATTTAAAACCGGGAATTTAATAGGGGATAAAACCGGGAATTCCCGGTTTTTTTCCCGGTCCCGTGAGACCCGGGACTGAGGTACTCGTTTGTACTTTTTTTCAGTACCTTAGTCCCGGAACCGGGAAAAATGGCCAACTCTGCTTTATATAATCTTTTTAATTAAATCACTTTAACAAATAATATTTACCATAATTATTCCCATTAAGTTGGACAATCAATCGATCGAGCTCAGAGAGCGCGAGGTTGTCGTGACATGCAGCGGAATTCCATCGATTTTGTGGGGTTAAGCCTAATAATTGTTTATTTATTTATATATTTGATATTTTGAATTTTGAATTAATTTTTTTTCAAAATTGGAAAGGAAAGCATTTAAAGTTTAAACAACAATTGCCCCACCATTTCTCTTAAGCGCGTCGATGTTCTGTTGCTGTTGTTTCTGACACTCCTTCAACTTGGTGCGGAGTTCCTTCTGAACAAATGGCAGAAAAAGAATTGAAATGTTTTTGTTAAAAAATATATTCACATTTTCGAGCTCGAGTTTTGCAACTCTTTCCTCCATCACAATCAGTGCTTTTGATCAGTTTTTTGTTGTTCAGAATTAACCGTTGGCTTTTGCTCAAGTGCTAATTTCTACAAAATTGGAATGAGAGAGTTTTTAAAAAAATAAATGAATGTTTTAACCGTTTTAAATGAATTTACATATATATATATATATAGACTGAAAGTTGGGATTATCTTATAAATTGAATGGATTTTTGCGGTGGGCAAATGGTTGACCTAAAAACGGGGGGGGGGGGATGGACATTCATTCACTTTTGGGTGGAATTAATCTCTTTTTATCACATAAATTTGAATTGGTTATTTGCTCCCAGCAAAATGTTGACCCGGAAATTGCGAGGGAATTTCAAAAGCAAAAAAGCCAATTACCAAATAAACCATCTGTAAACACTTAATTTATGTAGTTTAAAAAACATTAAAAAAATTGAATTGCCTTTGGCGATCTTTGTGGGACATTTTTTTGTTCCGATTGCCCCACCCGACTTGAGGGCAAGTGGAATTTGCATAAAAATAGGCCAAACTTTTTGTTGGATGGGACACCAAATATTCGGAAACACCCCAAACTGCAAAATCAATCTTCTTTGAACAAACCCGAAAAGGCCCAGTAGAGGAGAAAGGGATTACCGTAATCCAATTAGTAGCCGCCGGGGCTTCCCGGACTTTTGAGGAAAAAAAACCAAAACATCCGGACAGAATTGGCATCGTAGAGGGGCAAAGATGAGCTAATGTGATGGAAAAGTGGGATGATCGTTTTGTCCCCGGAGGGGACACTGAACAAAGAAAATGTAAATGGAGGGAAAGGCAAAAGAAGCGAAGAGAATGAATGGGGACAAATTGTGAAAGGGGTGGGGAGATTGCCCGATTACACAACGAATGGCCAACACCGGAGAAGAGCCGTTTGGCACGCAAAAAATGCGTTTCTGTCCATCAAATTTGGCCCCAAATCTTCTGAAAACATTGGCAATCCCTGATCATGATCAGATATTATGTCCTCTTCCATTGATTCAGACGAAATTGACATTTTAAAATTTTTTTGTTTCAAGATTATAATCAATAAATCTGTATAAATAATTTATGTTCTTTTTTAAAAACAAAACAGAATTCAAATCAGAAATTTTACAAGAAAACACCGCATTTGTATGTGGTTTTTGGAAAGGCCAATGTGGATTTTTTTTTGAAATGCGGATTTGCGGATTTTTGTGGTCTTTCGAGTTCCTTGTGGACTTTTTGTGGTTTTTTGGGAAAACTGGCAATAACAAGCATTTTTTCTTAAGAAATATCGTTAAAATCTTTGCCACGGCGCCTATCGGCGCCGCCGGACCTCTTTCATTACTATAATTCAAAAAATGTCGTAATTTTTAAAATTTTGGTTGTAAAAATCAATTGTTTGTACCTATATATAAAAAATGAAGCGAAGTTAACATAAATTTTGAGTATTTGTAGGTACCAAATGAAGATTTTAAATTCCATCCATCAAATTCCCTCCGCCATGCACTTTTTGCACTCACTTGGCGCTGTAGAATATTTCAAAATTTTGAAAGAATTTCATTCATTTACCCGCAGCCGATGTCCCTATCGTTGAATTTAATGGAGATTCGATTCCATTGTCGGTGCCATTCCCACTGAATTGCCTCCGCCTCCCAATTAGCCCATTTGTCCTCTTCTCGCCCAACCGGACAACGCACCAACAGCCATTTGCCTCCTTTTAATTGTCGAAATGTCAATCGCTCCCCCGTCAAATTTAATTTGCCAGCTGCGTAAATTGCAACTGTTGTCCCGGAAGAGTTTAAAAGAAGTTTAAGAAATTCGATGACGGTTTGGTCGACATAACTGAATTATCATAAAATTATTAAAATCTCCTTCTCATCTTACTCTAACCGTCTGTCTCTCTCTTTTTCAAATGCTATTTCTTCAAAAGTTAAATTTATGGTAAAACTCCTAAATTATGTCGAAATTGTGTGAAAAGCTTCTCTTAATGTACATAAAATTCATGCTAAAAAGCCTAAATTATTTCGCAAAAATAATTGGAGTGATGAAAGAAGCCTTCTTATGTTTTCGGAAAATTGCGAGGAATAATTTTTGAATGGTCAATGGCCAACAACAACAATCATTGTGTACTTGTCGCAAAAGTGACGAAATCAATGAATGAATGGACGCGGGGAGCCAGGGGATGTACTCTGGGGCCTCTTTCTCGTCTTGGGGTTAAGTGCTAAACCCGGGTTAACGGGCCTAAACCCGGGTTAACGATAGAGGATTGGGGTGCTCGTCTTTGGGTTCTTAACTCGGGATAACGCTTAACCCGGTTTATTTAACCCGGGTTTACTCTCTTCTTAACCCGGGTTAACGAGCATTAACCCGGGTTTCTCGTCTTTTGGGTTGCTCATCGAACCCGGGTTTTTCTTAAGGATTCTTAACCCCAAGAGGCGGAGTTAACGGTTTATTTATTCCATGAAATGAATTAAATTCACATTAAAACAAATAAAATAAATATTTTGGGATAAATTCATTTAAAATAATAAAAATAAAAATATTTGTTCGACAAAATTCATCTTTTAGTTCAAGAAAAAATAACTTTTTGATGATTAATTTAGTCAATCAAATCGTCGAAATGCATTTCAAAGCCTTATGCAGCCGAACGTTGCAATAGAACAATGTTTTGGCATCTTTAAAAATAGATGGAGATGTTTAATGTATAAAGCCGACTTCAGCCCGGTAGTTAGACGTTGTGTTATAAATTTTATTAATTCTTATGTTAACAGAAATTTTTAATCACATTACATGATTAGTTTTATACTAAAATGATATAAATAAATCATTTAATTCCTAAAATTTAAGCTAAAATCGGCAAGGATTTTATTAAACAAAAACGAAAAAATAATATTAACGTTTTTATTTATTTATTTTTTAATTAAAAATTTCAAACCAAGCATCAAAAATGAAAGGAGGAAGCGAATAAACTCGGGTTTATTTAACCCGAGTTAACTTAACCCAGGTTAAAGACGAGAAAGCCGGTTAAGCGTGGGTGTTAACTCGGGTTAAATAAACCCGGGTTAAGTTGTTAACCCGGGTTAACTTAACCCCAAGGCGAGAAAGAGGCCCCTGATCACCTCTTTTTTAAAAACAAATCAGAATTTTTTAATTATAATGCGAATTCCCATTTTGAGGAGGTCTTAATTTTGGGTTATCACCTGACAACATTTATTTATTAACGCCATTTATGCTCTTGATGTATCGACAAAAAGACTCCTTACAAATCATATATTTTTATAATTATAATGCGAATTCAAAATAACGTAAAATGGTGATCATAGGGCCCAGAAAGGAATTATAGGATTTCTTAACTAAAAATGAATTAACTTGAAATTTAGCGCGCTCGACCTTTAACCCGGTTTTAATTTTTTGATAACAATTTGTTAAGAAAATTGGCCCAAGAATGATAAATTTAAAACCAAAAGGGTCCCCCCATATGTGTTTAATTTTTTTGGGGGGGGGGGGAGAGGAAGGCTATTGACTAAAAAAAAATTTCGGGGGGCTGTAGCGCCCTCCCAGCCCCCCCCCCCTGGGTACGCCTTTGGACATAACCAATTCCCGATAGGGTTTTCTCACATCGTTGTGGTTGTCGATTTGTCCCCACCCCGTAATGTACTTAACCAACAAACCTGGTTCGTTTATTACCAGATTTGCGAGATGTTAAAATTTGTCGTAGCACTCAATTACTTTTTCGAGGGTGCAATGGCGTATGTCGTATGGTTTGCCTATAAATTTTATATATCTTTTGCAAATTCATAAAACGAACCACCCGTACACGCGGCATAGCTTGATCCTTCGCCAAAAGCTAACTCCCGACGCTTTTGGGACAGAATTTTCTCCATGGAAACAGTTTCTTGCTTCTCGCAATATACTACTCCCCCATCCTTTAAAGGATTCAATTGTATAAATTTGCATAAAACCAGCCCACCATCCCTTGTCCATTAACCTGGTAGACCTCCGTCATGTATTGTGACGGCTAAATAGCAAAAAATTTAGAGTTGACCGGCACAACTCGTGATTTGTTTTGGTCTTTTTTATTTTTTAGAACAATACTTTAATCTTAAAAATGCGGCCTTTAAGTCCGACTCTAGCAGGTGGGTAAGGAACAGGGGTAGAACCTTCAAAAACCCAATGCTGCCCGCTGTGGAAAGCTCAAATGTTGTTTTGTCTTGTTTTGTGATTGCGTTGGCCCCGCTTGCAAGACACCGGTTGGCGATGATGTCCAGAATGCCCTTGTGGCGATAGTACTTGCTCCCCATAAACACCAAATGTTCAAGGGCGTGCAAGACCCCATCATCGCAATGTGTTTCTGTTACTATAAACGCTAATATTAGAGCCAAAAAAAAGAAAAATTTGTTGCTTTTCAATCCATTTTGGCATCAAATTCTCCGGGTTGCAATTTCGCCCAAAAAAATTTTAGACCTCCAAAATCGTTTGTTCATTACCAAATGTAATGCGCCCATCGACTATAGGCCCAGGCGTCTCCGCAACAAACACGTGTAATGGAACTAAACTAAGAGATTAAAACAATAAATGTTAAAAAGAAATAAACTTGTTTGAGCGATATATAGAAAGAGGTATTTTTCCATTAATTAGAATCACTTTTACTCTCTGCCAACCCATTTTAACGCAAAAATGGAAATTCAGCTAAAAGCAAGAATCTTGATTAAAATGTTAATTAATAATTTTATTTGTTCAACAAAACTGATTAGAATAACGCTGATTTGTGAATGTTTGGTAATAGCCTGTAGTTTGATATATACAAAAATTCAAAGACAATCGTTTCGATACTTAGTGAAACATTGTTAACGAAAACCCTTGGGCCAGACAGTGTATGGTCAGACACTAATTTCCACCAGTGAATTTTCATTCAATTTCGAAACTTTTGAATTGCTTAGCTTTTGCTTTAAAATTCTAGAAAAGTTGTCCCTAATTTCTGAGCGCCAAACAGCAGGAATTTTGGTGGTTTTTACCCAAAAATTTGAATTTTAGTGACAGATCGCCAAGTTTTTAAATATTTGCAAGTTTATTTTGAATTTTAATGGCCAGGGCTTCCACTTTTAGGCAAATGCCTATTTTTCCTGCGAACTTGGCACAGTGAGTTAAGACGAAAACTTTATTTGGAGCTTCTAGAATGGACTTTATTATGCCTATTTATGCCCATTTTGGGATTTTTGTGCCTAATACCTATTTGTGCCTATTTCGACATTTTTGTGCCTATTTCGGCATTTTTGGCGGCTTTTTTCAGGATTTGAGATATTTTCAAAAAATGCCAAAAATAAAGGCAAAAGTTACATGGGTGAAGGACTTCCAAAGTACATTAACAAAAATCAAATTTAGGGCCTCAAACTCTTTTACCCGAATCTCATACATCTCACGTGTTTACTAAATCATGTTTGTGAGCAAATTCGTGAGCATTTTTCAAACGTTGATAAACTGATAGGTTTATGATTTGTAACTGCAATAAGCAGAAATGATCGCTTATTTTTTGTTTTTGTTAAAACCTTCGGTAAAAAGTTTTTTTGCCTATTTTTGTGCCTATTTAGTCGCCTATTTTGCAATTTTTCGTGCCTAAAAGTGGAAGCCCTGTTGATGGCCTTACAAAAAACAGCTTAACTTGTAACAAAAATTAATAATTTCTTTTAAATGAATTCTTTGATGTAACATGCCTAGGGTTCGCAGATGAAAATTTTCAAAAACATCATTTGGCTAGCAAAAAAGCATCTTTTGGGACCAAAAAGCATCATTTTTAAAAACCTTTGTTTAACCGGTAAATAGTGAATGTGGCTTTTTTATTTTGTGAAAATGGGAGTCCGGCGGTGCCGACAGACGCCGCCCGGAAAAATTTTTAAATTTAATGAATTTTGTTAAGAAAATTTGTGCAAAAAATTTGCGAAAACTGAAACAATGTAAGGCAAACCTCAAAACACCCAAAAAAACATTAAAAAGCATCAGAAGGATCCAAAAAACAACAAAAAGTATCAAAACATCATTTTTAAATTTTAGCATCATTGACTTTCCAAAAAACACCAAAAAGATGCTAAAGCACCAAATCTGCGAACCCTGGCCATAACTCTTCTTGGAACTATCCAAACGAAACAAATTTGGTATCAATCGAAAGCTTTTGTTGTGTAGATTTTGTAAGAAAGTTATGGCCCCTCAAAGTTGGCCAAAAACCATAGGGGGGACCCTTTTGGTCAACATTTTTGAAAATATTTTTTATTCTAAAAATTGTCTGAAAATATGTTATTTGATGCGCTGAATACGAATTCGTCAATAGAAAATCAAAATTGAGGATTTAAAGCGGTTTTTAAACCGGTTTAAAATTTTGAAATTTATGGGGAAAATGACTTATTTAAATTAAAACAAAAGCCCGATAAGGGACATAACTTTCTTCAAAGTGGTTTCCGCGGCAAAATTTTTGCTGATTCGTAATCAGCTCGACGAGCTGAGTCGATTGGTATATATTTTAACAGTTTTTGAATTTACACCCTATAAAGTAGAAATTCCGTCGTTTTTTCATTAATTTTCAAAATTTAATGCGGTTCAAAAACAGTTTTAAATTCTCAATTTTATATTTTTTTTTTATTGATGAATTCGTGATCAGCGTATCAAATAACATATTTTCAGACAATTTTTAGAATAAAAAATATTTCAAAAATGTTGACCAAAAGGGTCCCCCTATGGGTTTTGGCCAACTTTGAGGGGCCATAACTTTCTTCATAATTTTTTCCGGCAAGAAATTTTTACGGATTCGTATTCAGCTCGACGAGAGGAATCGACTGGTAGTATTTTTATTCGGATCCGAGCCAGTCCCTGATAAGATAGAAATTCCGAATTTTTTGCTAGTTGATTTTTGTGTTAAGAATCAATAAAAAATGTTCTGTCTTGTTTGTTTTTTAATCAATTTTAGGATTGCCCTGTGGGGCGGAAGAGCAAAAGATCAACCCGCGGTGGGACTCGAACCCACGTCCCTTCCAATCTGGAATGCTCTAACCACTGTGTTGTTCGTATAGACCAGGGATGGGAATCGTGATCGCGATCGCACAAACGTGATCGCCAGGAATGCTACTTTTAGGTAAATACCTATTTTTTCTGCGAGCTTGGCACGCTGAGTTAAGCACGAAAAACACAATTTTAGCTCAGTTTGAAGCTCTTAAAGTGAACTTTATAATAGGTAACTATTTTTACCTATTTCGGCTTTTTTCTACCTATTACCTAGGTACCTATTTTTCTACCTATTTCGACCTTTTTGTTACCTATTTTCAGGTTTTTGAATTTTTTTAATATAATTCTGCTGAAAATGCAAAAAAAAGCCAAAATGTGCACCAAAAATACCGAAAAATGGCAATTCCGGTAGTTTTAAACGCCAGGTAAACTCATCACTCTGGCCATTTCGGCTCCAGCGCCATTTGGGCGCGGCCTTTTCAGCGCCGAATTTGTTTCCTTATTTTTTATGCGAGTTTTATGGATTTTTTTCGAAAATGACTAAAAGGCTATCGTTAAATATGAATTATTTTTTAAAAACATTCAGAAATCAATGAAAAATGCCAAAATATGCTTTTATTTATAATCGCTTTTTTTTGTTTGGTGCTTAAAAATTTTCAGTAAAAATTTTTTACTTAAATACCTATTTTTGTACCTATTTCACGATTTTTGTACCTATTTAGTACCTATTTTGGCATTTTTTCCCACCTATTTAGGTACCTATTTTCCAATTTTTCTTACCTAAAAGTAGCACCCCTGGTGATCGCGATCGCGCGATCGTG
>JAEVLN010000003.1:3017266-3064680 GCA_018350325.1 Globodera rostochiensis | reverse complement strand
CTGATTATTTTGACAATGCCTATTTGCAAATNAATGNNNTTGTAAAANACTTAAAAAACACGAAANTGTAAATTGGCCCATCCGATTCGATTANNNNTATTATACACTATATGGNNNTCCGTTTTCTGNATTTTAGNANCATAGAGCTATTTGTGNCCAATATTACACCCCTAACGATTTTGTTTTTAATTTAAAAATATGTCAGTATGCCATAAAAAGTGGAAATTTCGTACAATTTTTTTTTTGAAGATTTAACGACATTTGTTAAGCATATTGGTCAACAAATTACTAATTTCCAAATTATTTTGAGTCTAGGGGGGGGGGGGGGTGAAAGTTGGGCAATCTAAAATTACGTGTAAAACCACCAAAATGTTTGTTGCTCAGAAACACCATCATTAGGGAGGGGTGTTTTTTAATACAGGAAATTAAAATCAAATTTAAGTTAACTTTGCTCCATTCGTCATTTTGACGATACCCTTTTGAATGCAATATTTGAATTTTTTAAAATGACCGATTACCCGAAAATTACCACGGTAAGCAGAAACGGCTTTTCTGTAACCGGTAATTTGGTAAATACCGATACCGAAAAATAACGAGGACCCAATCCGTACCGGTATTTCGGTAAAATACCGAAAATTAACGCGGGAATACCGTACCGTGCCGAACAACTACTATAAAGTAGTGATGCACGAGAGTCTCGGTCTCGAGTCTCGACTCGAAAAAAGTCTCGGGTTTTTTGGGTCTCGGTCTCGGTATCGAGTCTCGAGGTCAATCGGTCTTGAGTCTCGGGGTCAAGTCTCGGTCTCGGTAACGAGTCTCGAGTATAGGTAAATTTTGGGTCTCGTGCATCACTACTATAAATCTCTTGAGAACCCACAAAAAGTGGCAAAACAGCATAAACATCATCAAATTTTGATCAGCGATTACGAATGATTGTCCGGTGGGCGGGAACATTTTCCAATCGTTCATTTTCTGTTATCGGATGAATAGTTAGAATCAAAAGTGTGGGACGAGTGTTCGTCGAACATAATGGAAAATTCAAAAGCATTTCCAAGGCCTGTACAATCCAAAATTAATTCATTTTCATGTTAAAATTAAAAGTTGCGGCGAATTATGCATGAATTCGGGGATTTTCACTTTTTTTGCCGTGAATATTGGCGTTTATGGTTTAGAAAAGACAACCCGGGGGCTCGAGGATTTATATAAAAGCTTTGTGAGGGCCAAATGTACAACAAAAAGGACGATGTGAAAATATTTTATTTCATTTTAATTAAAGTTTATTTTTAATTTTGTAACTAAAGTATTAATGACCCAAATGTTTAAAATTCTACCCTTAATAGGCCAGAAAATGCGTCATGACAATTTCTTAACGAGCAGATTGCAAAATGACATCAAAATCAAATCCGACAAATTTGAAAACAAAAAAAATTATATTAATCAATCGGCCGAATCCTTTCAAATAAAATAAATAAATCAATTAAAATCGATCGACAGAATCCTCCCAAATAAAAATAAAATGAATTTCACTGTCCGCGCGGCTTCCTCATCATAATTTGTATTTAAAGTCCGGGCCAAAGTTTGCTTCAATTTTGTCGTTAGAGCCCTGCAACGAAACGCATGGAAACAAATCGACGGCAAAAGAGACAAATAAATTGGCGGTGTCTGCAAAAATAAATAAAATAAATAAGGTAAATAAAAGCAAAATGTACAAATTTAGTCTATTATTAAAATGAAATTCTCCTAAATTTTAATTCATTTTCTTTCTCACCCAAACGTTCGCCGTTTTTTGTGTAAAAGATTTGGCGAGTTGCCAAGTTGACGCCACAGCCGACGATGTCGCCGACATCAAACCGCGGCTTTCCATTGATGTAAGGACGTTCAGAGTTTCGGGAACATCCCTCGAGCTCGTGACCCCAAAAAGTGCCATAGTTTCCGTATCCGTAAGTGCCGTCGTGCTCTCCAACATGTTTGTCCAATGGCATTCGTTTAGTCGCAAATCCAATGAAAGCATAGCTAAATACAATTTTCTTTAAAGGAAAAAATGTTTAAAAAGCATTTTGAAGCTCAATTAATAATTTATTTATTAAAACTTACCCTCTTTTCGCTAACATTTTTACTTCGCAGTAGAAAATGCCGAAAAATTCTTTTGGAACTGGCTTAACAGCGCGGACAGAGCGCCACTCTGAAAAGTAGCGGAAAAATTTGTTTACATTAACCTTTTCAATTAAATCACTTTAACAAAATAATATTTACCATAATTATTCCCATTAAGTTGCACAATCAATCGATCAAGCTCAGAGAGCGCGAGGTTGTCGTGACATGCAGCGGAATCCCATAGATTTTGTGGGGTTAAGCCTAATAATTGTTTATTTATATATTTATTATTTTGAATAAAATTTTATTTTCAAAACTGCAAAGGAAAGCATTTAAACAACAATTTCCCCACCATTTCTCTTCAACGCGTCGATGTTCTGCTGTTGCTGTTGTTTCTGACCCTCCTCCAATTCGGCGAATTTGTTGGCATTTGACTGTTTCTGCTCCTCCAATTCGGCGACAACCATCGCTTGGACAGAGTTCAGCAATTCATCCATTTTGCATTCGAGTTCTTCCTTTTGCTTCTGTTCCATTCTGCGGATATTATTAGCTAAAAAAATTAAAAATTAAAGGAATTAACACTCAAATCAAAGAATATTTTTTCGAGAATCTCGTCCTTTGAAGACAGAAAATCATTTTCTTACCGAATTGCTCCTGTTGGTCCTTCTTTAACGAGTCAATTTTGTCGTTGGTTTCCTTTTGGTCCTTTTGCTGCTTCAAAGCATCCATTTCCCGTTGTTCCTTCAACTCTTCAATTAGCTTCTTGTGATCAGTTGACAGTTTTTCGTGTTCTTGATGCTTCAACAAAAGCTGATCAATGGAAACTGAAACGGTATTATGGAAACAAAAAGATGGTTAATGCAGCATCAAAGAGTTGGCCGGGCATTTTTGACCAGGAATTTTCCAGTCCCGGCCCCGGGTAACTGGTCGATGGCCTGTTGCTGCTTGTTCTGATACTGCTCCAACTCAGCGCGGAGTGCCTTCTGAGAGTGGCAAGAAAAAAATGAAATGTTTTTGTTAGAAATTAAATTCACATTTTCGAGCTCGAGTTTCACAATTCTTTCCTCCATCACAATCATTGCTTTTTGATCAGTTTTTTGTTGTTCAGAATTCACCTTTGGCTTTTGCTCAAGTGCATTAAGTCTTTGCAGCAATGCCTTCTGATCACTTTGCATCAACAAAAACTGATCAATGGAAACGACCTTCTGCTGGTCCTCATTTAACCAGCCAATTTTCTCTTCCAATTTCTCGTATTCGGTCAAATTTGACATGTTAATTTCTATAAAATTGGAAATTTTTTTAATGAATAGAACACATAAGCCAAATCACCAGATTTTAACTTAAATTGAGCAAGAATTTCCACTAAAATGATAAGTTTTTTTAAATAAATAAATGTTTTAACCGTTTTAGATGACATATTTATAGATTGAAAGTTGGGATAATTGAAAGGATTTTTGCGATGGGTCAAATTGTTGACCTGAAAAGGGGGGGGGGGATGGACGGGCATTCACTTTGGGGGGAATTAATCTCTTTTTATTATAAATTTGAATGTTTATTTGCCCCCAGCAAAATGTTGACCCGGAGAATTGCGAGATTTTCATCTGGGAACCCTGCATTAAGGTTTTTTTATTGGATTAGACAAAATGAATTGGACTGACTGACATTTGCGTTCAATAAATCTAGGGACCGGAAATCCGTTATCTACTGACATTTTTACTCAATTTTCTGAATTTCGGTAACGGACAAAAGAATGCTTCAGAAGCAAATGGACGAATTACGAAAGAGTTTGGAAAGTGAGGACAAATGGGTAATTTAAGATCGCAATTTTTAATTAAATAATTAAAGGGAATAAATCAACTGAAGGACGGATGGAAAATTTCCAAAATTATAGCATTTGCCATAAACAAGGGCATTCTGAGATACTGCTCTTTCAGATCATTAGGGCGGCGATTTATATGGAAATCCATATTTTTTTGCGCACTTGAAATGGCTTTTAAATGCCATAAATAGTATTTTTAGCTTTGGTTGGAGCTTCTAGAGCACATTTTATAACCCATATTTTCCATATTTTTCCATATTTCGCGATTTTTATCCATATTTCGCCATTTTTCAAAAATTCCTTAACAAAAATGCAATAAAAACGAAAAATACACCCCTAAGGATCGACTTTTCAAAATTTTTAAAAAATGCACTCCTAAAAATTGACTTTTTCGCGACTAAGAATTTTGTCACCAAAAATGAAAATTTTTAAAATTCTGTTGATTTTCAAAAATTTTTTCTGAAATGCCTTTAATTTACATATAAACATTTTAATTTCTCTTATTAATTCAATTAGAAAAAACTTGCCCATTTTTTGCTATATTTAAAAAAATTTTATCCATATTTTGTCCATATTTCGTCCATATTTTGCAATTTTTGTCCATATTTTGCGATTTTTCATCCATATTTTATGGCCATATTTCGAGATTTTTTATCCATATAAATCGCCGCCCTACAGATCATTTACAATAAGTCCTGCCGTCGCGGAAGACGCTAACTTTCAGCATTTTATATTATTTGATTGGATCCAGTTCTGAGCACTTAATTGATTTATTGGAAATAAACTCTTTATACAATTTTAATTAGAGTTTGGACTTGAGAACCAATCGAAATTTCGATCGAAAATCTCGAAAAAAAATTAAACAATCGAGATTCGTTTGAGATCATAAAAAAATCTCGTCGAGATTTATCGAGATTTTTTGATCGAGAATCTCGATCGGTCCGATGTCTAATTCTAATGGTTGTGTTGCAAATATGAAATCAAATGTGTTGTTGGAACTCCTGCTAGTGAACTCACAATTGGGAGAAGCTTCGTTTGCCAGGTTTGTTACCGGTCGAACTACAGTAACCCCGCCTATGTGGCCTATACGGTGACGTTGGAACTCGAACATCAGACGGCAATCCGCGCGTATGGTTTTATTGAACGCCAAATAAATAACCGGAGGACGCAGACATTTAAATAGGTGGCATAGAAATCCTGATTTTTCTTTTCCCTAGTGTTTATAGGGTTGTATAAGGCACCTGACGTCAGGTTTTTTTGTTTGTTTTGGTTTATTTATCCTTGGGGGATAAACAAAAATTAATTTTAGTTAAAAACAAAAAAAACAATTGCCGATAATACCATGAATGTGTAACCTAAAGGAACAAAAAAGTCAAAGAATTTGTTAAATGTTTTTGACCACGCAAATTCGACAAGGGTAATCATCCACTGGTTGACTTCGTTGTTTTGTATGTAAACGTAAAGAAAGCCGGCAAAAGTGTTAATCAGGGAGATCAAAAACACTTGAGCAAAAATCTAAAAAAGTGATCACAACAGAAATAAGATTTTTAGACTCGAAATATATCAAAATAGGCGTCTAAATTGGAAAGGAAAAAAGTGCCAAAATAGGCTACAAACACCGGGTTCATAAGCAAAATAAATCTTATCCCTGCTGGTGATCAAGGATCAGAGTTTAAAAGTGATCAAAAACAATAATGTCCAAAAACCGGGTTCATAAGCAAAATAAATCATGGTGATCAAGGATCAGAGTTTAAAAGTGATCAAAAACAATAATGTCCAAAAACCGGGTTCATAAGCAAAATAAATCATGGTGATCAAGGATCAGAGTTTAAAAGTGATCAAAAACAATAATGTCCAAAAACCGGGTTCATAAGCAAAATAAATCATGGTGATCAAGGATCAGAGTTTAAAAGTGATCAAAAACAATAATGACCCGAATTTGCACGGCGCCCATTTCGGAGAGGACACGAACGTCGTAAAAAAGTTTGGCGACAAATATCAAATAAATAAGCGGGCATAGAAATGCAACGACAATGTCATGCACTTTGTGCAGCCAATGTTCATACTTTAAAATCAATTTAATTAATTATTTAAATCTATTTTAGACTCTTAACACTGAATGTTCGTACTTTAATAAATTTAATTAATTATTTAAATCTATTTCCGATTAATTTGTTCTGCTGATCACCTCGTGTTGATCATCACCGGTGCGCTAGCCAATAAATGGGTAGAAGAACCAGCTAAAGTAAATGCTGCTGTACGAAACGGGCTTCACGAACAAAGCCCAAAACATGGCGTAAAGGGAGCAGCCGATGAGCCAAAACGATGTGCGGGGGCCGGAGAACAAAATGCGCGAGAAACGGGGGGAGACGAGATCGGGACAGCGATTAAAAGCCAAAACCTTTTAGCAATTTGGGCATTTAAAAATTCGTTTTACTAATTAATCGGTGACAAATTTACCAAATCAGCAGAACTTTCAGCAATCCAGAAAGCTTAAAAAGTGAAATAAAAAGTGATTTCATAAATAGGGGGTTTTTCAACTTAGCGTTGCCATTCCCACAAAATACATCGGTGTCGGAAAGGAGCAGAAAACGGCACCGCGCAAATTGGCCCAACCGCTGAAGAAGCCGAGAATCCACAATATGGCCAGATCAATGATGCCAATATAGAAGAGCAACTTGTAGCAGGAGTTGTCCCGCATATGCTTCCAAAGTGAGTACATGCACGGCACGTACAGAACCTTTAGTATTTGATCAGATTCAATGATTAGGCGCCACGATCAGTGGATCATCTCTAGAGACCGGAATTTTGAAAAATCCAATATCGAGATTTGGGGATGGGCCGAGACCTGGACTCCCGAGATAAAAAATCTCAAGAGTCCAGGTCTCGGAGTTTTCGACAAATTTCCGAGATTCGAGACCTGTACTCTCGGAAAATCTCGGTCGGGATCTCGATCCCGCCGATTGCTAATCATCTCACATAATAAATGGCACATAACACGCAAACAGCGATTGACTCCGGCACAAACTGCCGCCGCTCTAGTGGAATCGAGTCAATGTCCAGCCCCGTGCAGTTGTACAGCCGTTCGTACTCGGCATGACGGAAGAAGAACAGCTCCATCACCAAATTTATTGCTTTCAACAATAATATGAAAGTTTAATGTTCTCCTCCGTTGTCATGTTTACCTTTTAATGATTATTGTATTTTGTCGGATTAGTTTTATCGCTTTTTGCCTGTTTAATTATATAGTTGGATTTTTCTAAAATTTTATTTTCAATTGAAATTAGTGGAAAATAAATTTTTACAGACTCAAATAGCGCTTTTTGCACTTTTGGTGGACGTTAAAATGCCGCGCACTCCGCTCCTCATCGACTCGCAGAGTTCGTCCACCGCTGACACGGCCTCGCTGCGGAGATCCGTCGCAATTTGTACCCAAAAGCTTTAATTAATATTTTTCATATAGGTAATTGCCAATTTGCTGAGACCAGCCTTTTGAACTTGGCACTTTGTTTAATTTCGAATTTGTCTTCTTTTCACCTGTCCTCCCTCCCCCCGGGCATTGACGTGGACGGCGACATTTTTGGCAGCTGGCAATTATCTTTTCACTGGTCCCAAACACGGAACCGCCAGTTGCTTTTAACATTATTGCACGGGATTTTTTGATCAGAAGTGATCTAGCGGCGTACATTTGCTAGGAGTGATGATTTCGGCACTAATTTTGCGGGTTTCAAACCCCGCCCGTCTCCTTTTTCTGCCAATTGCATCATTTTCAATGCTTTGCCTGGAAGGATCAACCAATACAAATCCCCCTCTGGGGCTTTTCGGGGTTCGTTCATTTTTCTTGTCGCTCTCTCAGCATTTTTGTCCGCAACTGTTAATTCCACTTGCCCTCAAGTCGGGGGGGGGGGGGCGGATTTGTGTCTTTCCCCTTTTGTTTTTTAGTCTATATTTTGGCACTTTTTGGGCTTTTTGGCCATAGTTGACGTTTTTTAGTCCATATTTGGGATGCTCGAGACTTTATGCAATCTTTAACAGTACAAATAAAAACCCGAGAGTCGAGACCGAGACCCTTAAAAACTTATCATTTTAAAAAATTTTCTTTTTTACGTTAAAAATGTTTCCGTTTTTTCGAAAAAATTTTTGGGACAATGTTTCCGTTTTTTCGAAAAAATTTTTGGGACAAACACCTCTATGTAAACTGTTAAAAGCCATCGACCGTATTTTCAAAAGAAAAATAAATTTTTAAAAATTCAAAATTTTTTTGATACTTTAAGATCACATTTTGTTGCGGCAAATGCCGCGGGGTTCTTTCCAGGACAAAATTCCGCCCTTCCATGGTTCAATATTTGGGACAAAGCCCTCTAACTTTAATAAAATGGAAACTGAAATAAAAAAAAATATGTAAACTTTTAAAAGTCATCGACCGTATCTTCCCAAAGAAAAATAAATTTAAAAATCGATTTTCACTGTCCGCGCGGCTTCCCCCTCAGAATTTGTATTCAAAATTCGGTCCAAAGTTCGCTTCAATTTTGGCGCCAGGGTGCCACAACGAAACGAACGGAAACAAATCGCCGGCAAAAGTGACAAATAAACCGGCAGTTTCTGCATAAATAAATATTTATTAAAGTCGGCCCCCCTTTTTAAGCCTATTTTTTAATTAAATTCTTTCTCACCCAAACGCTCCCCGTTTAGCGTGTAAATAATTTGGCGCGTTTCCAAATTGATGCCGCAGCCGACGACGTCGCCGACGCCAAACGGAGGCTTTCCACCGATGTAAGGACGCCCATTGTGGTTGTGGGAACAGCCCGCGACCTCGTGACCCATAAAATAGCCGCTGTTTTCGTATGCGTAAGTGCCTTTGTGCTTTCTAATATCTTCGTCCAATGGCATTGGTTTTGTCGCGAATCCAATGTAATTGCTAAATACAAAATTTCTTTAAAGGAAAATGCTTCTAAAGCATTTTGAAGCTCAAATATTTATTTAATTATTAACTTACTTTTTTTGCTCTCCTAACATTTTCACTTCGAAGTAGGAAATGCCGAAATATTCTTTTGGAATTGGCTCAACAGCGAGGACAGAGCGCCACCCTAAAAAGTAAGCGCAAAAAATATTGTGAACTCTTTACATAACTTTTTTAAATCTATAAGCTAACAGAATAATATGTATTTACCGTAATTAGCATCTCCACATTGGGCAATCAATCGGTCGGGCTCAGAGAGCGTCAGGTCCTTGTGGCATGCAGCGAAATCCCATCGATTTTGTGGGGTTAGGCCTAATTGTATTTATTTACATATATATTTATTATTTTGAATTAAATTTATTTTTTAAAATTGGAAAGGAAAGCATTTAAACAACAATTTCCCTACCGTTTATCTTTTGCGCTTCAGTCAAAGCGACAATGTTCTGTTGCTGTTGTTTCTGACACTCCTCCAACTCGGTGAATTTGTTGGTATTCGACTGTTTTTGCTCCTCCAATTCGCCAACGATAATCGCTTAAAAAATTCAAAATAAAATTTATTGTCATTTAATACATTTACCATTAATTTTGACCCGACTTTCTTTTTGTTCTTTCAATTGATGGACCGTATAAATGATGAAAATAAATAGCAGAATTGCGCCCGCGATTCGAAAAAGATCTGTGTAAAGTCCAGCTGAATGTTGGGCTAACGACATTTTAAGGAATGTTTAAATGTTTTTACCAATTCCTTTCGTTTCCTTCAATTCCAATTCAATTTGCTTGATCTTTTCCCGCAAATTCTAAATTAAAATTAAAATTATTTACAAAATATATTTAAATTGAAAAAATTATATTTTGGACCTGACAAAGAATATAAAAACAAAACTCACTTTCAATTCCTCCAGCTTTGTTTGTTCCTCCTCCTGAGCAGCCATGGAAAGGTTGAACTGCTTCCCTATGTTTTGGAAATCGTAATAAAAAAAGCCCATTTTAAAGCTTTTGAATATTAAATTTTGACACAATTCCAATTTGTTTTGTTTTGTTAGGATTGACGGAACCGGAATTCCCCCCGAGGCTTCTTTTGGGAGAGTTCCAACCAGGGTTGCAACGGATTGGGAAAAAAGTCGGATACGGATTTCGGATCGGATTTTTCTTCAGAAAAAAGTCGGATACGGATTTCGGATCGGATAACCCAAAATTTGTCGGATCGGATTTCGGATATCGGATTTGAAAAAACACCGGATTTCGGATAACGGATTTCGGATGAAAAAATTTTTATTGGAAAAACTAAAATTTTGGTGTTTTTTTAGAAGATTTCCGGGAAATGATAATTTATTCAATGTAACACTCAAGTTCAATAAGAAAAATCGCAAATGGGCAAATTAGAATGAAGAAAAAGTTTAACTTCCCGTCCAGGGCCGTAACCAGAAAAATTTTTAGAGGGGAGGGGCAAGCCAAAAAAAAGTTGATTCTTAGAATTTTTGTTGAAATTTAACAAAGTCGATTTTCATTTTTCAAAAATACAAATTTTTTTTTGCGAATTCTGCTTGCGGGGTGGGGGGGGGGGGTCGGCGGTGCCGATAGGCGCCGCCGAGAAAATTTTGAATTTTTGATGTGAATTTGTTAAGAAAATTGGTCAAAAAAATGTAAAAGTTTATTTATAAAAATACCAAATAAAAAAATTTTAGGGAAAATTTTGATCTTTGGGGATGGATTTTTGGTAATAGAAAAAGTCCCTTTTCAGGGGGTACATTTTGTTTTATTGCTTTTTTCTTAAGAAATTTTGGGGAAAAATATTGAATTCTTCAAGAAATTTCTAAAAAATGCTTAAAAATTGCATTTTTCTCAAGAAAATTGCTTAAAATATTGATTTATTACGGAAAATCGCGGAATTATTGATTTATTCTCAAAAAAGCCAAAATATTGATTTATATTAACTAAAAAGTCGCTCTAATTTTAAAATTTTTCAAAATGAATGCTATTTCCGGGCTTCTCTCATGATTCCCTATTCGCAAAAAAACATGTTAAAACTTGAAAATCTCGACCCTATTGATAAGCCCTTCGGTATGCTATTATATTTTATACTCTTTGGTTCATTTTTTTGTGTTCAATCATATCGGACAATTATCCGGATTTCGGATCGGATTTGCCAAAATTTGTCGGATCGGATTTCGGATATCGGATTGGCGCCCAAAATTTGTCGGATCGGATTTCGGATATCGGATTGAGAAAAACACCGGATTTCGGATAACGGATAACGGATTTCGGATGATCCGTTGCAACCCTGGTTCCAACCACGGGAGAATTTCCAATTTCTGAAACAAAATTTTCTTTTTTACCATTTTCCAATTCGGCGACGACCATCGCTTGCACAGATTTCAGAGATTCAGCCATTTCCAGTCGCATTTCATTCATTTGCTCTGAAATTTACCCAAAACAAATGACATAAATCGACAAAAGAAATTCAATCAAAAATAAAATTTGTTAACCATTTTAATACACTTACTATTTTGCGCATTCAATCCGTAGACCATATAAATAATGAAAATAAGTAGAACAATTGGGCCCGCGATTCGAAAAAGATCTAAAAAATAAAGTCCATTGGCTTACGAAATTAAAAAAAAAGTTTTGTTACCGTATCGCCGCCATTGACCCGCCGGAGTTAAAATTGCAACAAAATTCCCAATCTTGCCCATTTTGCCACCAATTTCCACATTTGAAAATAAAATTATTATTATTATTTTAATAGATTTAAATTAAACAACAATTGCCCCACCATTTCCCTTTCGTGCTTCAGTCAACGCGTCGATGTTCTGTTGCTGTTGTTTCTGACACTCCTCCACGATCTTTGCACTCCGGTCGCCGTTCAGTTGACTCGTTCCCTTTATTATTTAATTTAAATTAAGGATAATGCTTACACCGTTAACCACGGTTTGTTCCCTCCTTAACTTAACCATGGTTAGCGGAATGTTAACAGTGGTTTACCCCAAATCCTATGCTCATCTAACCCATAATTTATTTTTTCTTAAGAGTTTTTGACCACAACTTGAGGCGTGGTAAAGCATTTATTTTTGGTAAAAAAATATTTTTAAATATTTAAAAATTGAAAATAGATCTTTAAATTGAGTTTATTTGAATGTTTTTAATATTTATAGATTTTCCTTGTTTTTAAAAAAATTAACCTTACAACTAGAAAAATCATTAGGAACGGGAATGGGACATTTAAGCCCCCGCCGCCAGTAAACCACGGTTAACTTCATTGTTGCCGTAAGCATGGTATGCTTTAACCACGAGACGAGCATAAGGCCCCTGTACTGTTATTTTACCATTATTTTTTAATTGGCTACTTTTTTTGACCGGGACTTTTTTTTGTCCCCAATTCGGTCAACTCCCTTTAAGTTTAAAGTTTAAACCCACTTGATCAACCGGTGCACTCATTTGCTTCTGATCACTTTGCAAATGATCCATGTTCAATTGCTCCATCTTTGCGGACTCGTCAATGTTGTGTTGCTGTTGTTTCTGAAACTCCTCCATCTTTGCAATCACTTCGCCCTTCAGCTGCTTCATTTCCTTTAATTACAATTCAATTACATTAAAAATGGCTATTTCCTCAATCAAAAATAAACTCACTTCCAATTGACCGGCCTCCGCCTGATCAGCCGTGGATTCTTTGTCAATGTTTGGCTCAATTTCGTGGTTTTGACCGTGCAAAGTATCCACCACATCTGTCATTAAAAATAAATAATAAATATTAAGCTTAATTTGGTATTTAGCATTTTTTTACCATTTTCGTTTTGTGCCACCAAATCGAAACTGGCGCTTGAGGAGGTTCGCGAATTCATCGTTGTTATTAACTTGGTTTGTTTCAAAATTTAACCAATTAAATCATCTGTTAAAAAACATTAAAAAAAGAGACGTAATAAAAGCAAAAAAGTTAAAACATCGAAACAAAACCTGGGCCAAATAAACAACAAAATAAAAGGAAAAAGACACAAATCTTCATACATTCAACGCCTTAAGCGATGTGTTGCAATGTTTTGCGCCGGCCATTTGTTTATTGCCCCAAGGGATCGGATCATCCCACGCCCCCACCCCCCGGGGCCCATCCATTCATTGCCCCCCGGGTCCACCCATTGTGTGTAGGTAAATGTGACAAATGTTATCGCCTTCGGCGATCTCTTTGGGCCCAATTTTTGGGTTCCAATGTCCCCCCCCCCCCCCCCCCCGACTTGAGGGCAAGTGGAATTTGCATAAAATAGGCCCAAACTTTTTGTTGGATGGGTGGGCCAAAACTATAAAATATTGTTTCAGAAATTTTGGAAATACCCAAACTCCGGGCCAAAAAGTTGAAAAACACCCTAAAACTGCTGAATCAATCATCTTCAAAATAAAGCTACTATAAATTTGCATTTTATTAATTGGAATCAATTTTTTCCCAATTTTTAACATTTATGCGACTTTTCAATAGCATTAGCCCCTGGCGTGAATTTAACATTTGCGGGTGAAATGGAGAGAAAGCAAAAAACAAATGAACGAACCCCGAAAAGGCCCAGAGGGGGGGGGGGGGATTTGTATTGGTTGATCCCCCCGGGCGTGGCAGTGGGGTTTGGAAGCCGCAGCACAATTGACGATGAAAACGAATGGGGGGGGGGGATGAGTGGCCGTACACCAGAGATGTATCGGATTCCGGACTTTTGAGGATATCCGGTATTTAACGAAATTGACAGAATTGGTACCGTATGGAGAGGAGGCAGCAGAGAGAAAGAAGTGAAATGTGACGGAAAAGTTGGATCGTTTTGTCCCCGGAGGGGACACTGGACAAACAAAATGTAAGCGGGGAAAGGGCAAAAGATGCAAAGAATTGATGGGGGACAAATTGTGGGGGGGGGGGGCGGCGGAAAGATTGGCCGAACAAACGAATGGCCAAAATCGGAGAAGTGCCGGGGGAAGAATGAATGGATGGAATAGGGCGATTGAATGAAGTCGGGGAGGGGCGTGGAGGGCGGGGGCGTGGAGGGGGGCGGGAGAGAGGGGAGGGGGGGAAAGAGGGGGGGGGGGGGGAGAGGGGATGGGGAGAGGGAGGGAGGGAGGGGGGTAGAAGCGGGGGGGGGGGGTGGAGTCGCGGGGAGCGGGGGGGGGGGGGGTGAATGAGGGAGGGGGGTAGAAGCGGGGTGGGGGGGGGGTGGAGTCGCGGGGAGCGGGGGGGGTGAATGAGGGAGGGGGGTAGAGCGGGGGGGGGTGGAGTCGCGAGGAGCGGGGGGATGAATGAGGGAGGGGGGTAGAAGCGGGGGGTGGAGTCGCGGGGAGCGGGGGGGGTGGAGTCGCGGGGAGCGGGGGGGGGGTGATGAGGGAGGGGGGTAGAAGCCGGGGTGGGGGGGGGGGGGTGGAGTCGCGGGGAGCGGGGGGGGGGTGAATGAGGGAGGGGGGTAGAAGCGGGGGGGTGGAGTCGCGGGGAGCGGGGGGGGGTGAATGAGGGAGGGGGGTAGAAGCCGGGGTGGGGGGGGTGGAGTCGCGGGGAGCGGGGGGTGAATGAGGGAGGGGGTAGAAGCGGGGGGGTGGAGTCGCGGGGAGCGGGGGGGTGAGTCGCGGGGAGCGGGGGGGTGGAGTCGCGGGGAGCGGGGGGGGGGGGTGAATGAGGGAGGGGGTAGAAGCGGGGGGTGGAGTCGCGGGGAGCGGGGGGGGGTGAATGAGGGAGGGGGTAGAAGCCGGGGTGGGGGGGGGGGGTGGAGTCGCGGGGAGCGGGGGGGGGGGGGTGGAGCGCGGGGAGCGGGGGGGGGGGGGTGAATGAGGGAGGGGGGTAGAAGCGGGGGGGTGGAGCGCGGGGAGCGGGGGGGGGGGGTGAATGAGGGAGGGGGGTAGAAGCCGGGGTGGGGGGGTGGAGTCGCGGGGAGCGGGGGGTGGAGTCGCGGGGAGCGGGGGGGTGGAAGTCGCGGGGGCGGGGGGGGGGGTGAATGAGGGAGGGGGGTAGAAGCGGGGGGGTGGAGTCGCGGGGAGGGGGGGATGAATGAGGGAGGGGGGTAGAAGCCGGGGTGGGGGGGGGGTGGAGTCGCGGGAGCGGGGGGTGGAGTCGCGGGGAGCGGGGGGGTGGAGTCGCGGGGAGCGGGGGGGGTGATGAGGGAGGGGGTAGAAGCGGGGGGGTGGAGTCGCGGGGAGCGGGGGGGTGGAGTCGCGGGAGCGGGGGGGTGGAGTCGCGGGGAGCGGGGGGGGTGAATGAGGGAGGGGGGTAGAAGGGGGGGGTGGAGTCGCGGGGAGCGGGGGGGTGAATGAGGGAGGGGGGTAGAAGCGGGGGGTGGAGTCGCGGGGAGCGGGGGGGTGGAGTCGCGGGGAGCGGGGGGGGGGGTGGAGTCGGGGGAGCGGGGGGGGGGGGGTGAATGAGGGAGGGGGGTAGAAGCGGGGCGGGGGGGGGATCGCGAGGAGCGGGGGGATGAATGAGGGAGGGGGGTAGAAGCGGGGGGGTGGAGTCGCGGGAGCGGGGGGGGGGGGGGTGGAGTCGCGGGGAGCGGGGGGGGTGAATGAGGGAGGGGGTAGAAGCGGGGGGGTGGAGTCGCGGGGAGCGGGGGGGGGGGGGTGAATGAGGGAGGGGGTAGAAGCCGGGGTGGGGGGGGGGGGGGGTGGAGTCGCGGGGAGCGGGGGGGGGTGAATGGGGAGGGGGTAGAAGCGGGGCGGGGGGGGGGGAGTCGCGAGGAGTGGGGGGATGAATGAGGAGGGGGGTAGAAGCGGGGGGGTGGAGTCGCGGGGAGCGGGGGGGGGGGGGGGGTGGATCGCGGGGAGCGGGGGGGGGTGAATGAGGGAGGGGGTAGAAGCGGGGCGGGGGGGGGGGGTCGCGAGGAGTGGGGGGGTGAATGAGGGAGGGGGGTAGAAGCCGGGGGGGTGGAGTCGGGGGAGCGGGGGGGGGGGGGGGAGGGGGGCTGATTATTGGCCCTGGTGCAAAGAATAATGGGGACAAATATGTGGGGGGGGAGTGGGGGGGGGGGAAGATTGGCCGATACAAACGAATGGCCAACATCGGAGAAGTGCCGGGGGGAAGAATGAATGGATGGAATAGGGCGGTTCAATTAAGTGGAGGGGGGCGGATGCGAGGAATTTTTTTGATTTTTGATGAGATTTGTAAAGAAAATTGGTCCAAAAATTACGAATTTTGCAAAGCAAAGGGGTTCCCTACTATGGTTTTGTTCTCAAAAAACATTTCGGAGGGGGCATCCACTCCCTGCATATGCGCCTGCCTAAAACCCTTTAAAAAAGTACCGTATTTTCAAACTTAACAATAGAGTCAAAAATTAAAATTTCCTCGACGGCGCCTCTCGGCATAATTAAGAAATGATTAAAAGAAAATCAACAAATATAAATTGCATTTATAATAGTACTATAACTGTGCGATGTATTTATTGCTTTTATTTATAATAGTTTGGCATCCTGTTGGAAGTTAATTTAAAAATACGAACATGCAAAAATGACATAAAAATATTCGGAAAATATCCGGTTTTTTGGGGCCGGGCGGGCTTTTTTCCGGGCTACCTAAAAGGGGCCGGGCGGGCTTTGCCGGGCGGGCTTTTTTCGATTTTTTGTCCGGGCGGGCTTTGCCGGGCGAATACCGGGCTTTAGCCCGGATCGAATATTTCCAAGTCGGGCGCCCGCCCGGCCGAATGCCCGCCCGTTGCCCGCCCGAACCGGGCGCCCGTCCGAACCCTACTTTTAACCCCCTGCTGGGGGATTATTTTTCAACCTACTCAGAAAGGGCGACATTATTAGAGGGGCGGGGATTATTAGAGGTGGGGATTAAAAGAGGTTTGATAGAAAATTAAATGGCAATTTTTTGAGAATAAAATATGAAATTTCCTATTATTTTTACCTTTTTTTTGCTAATGGGGAAAGAAGACACTCAAACCATACACAATGTTTTCTGATAAGAATTGATTGCTACGAGTCTAAATCCCCAATTTCAGCAGAACGTTTATTTGGGCATTGAGTTTGCCATTTATGCATTAAAGGATGTGGCGAATTGTTAAAGAAATAATTAAATCGGAGCAATTCTTCCGATTCTTAGCGAGCAGCCGCGCAGATTCTCCGCCTTCTCAGCCATACTCAGAACGGACTGGTCTAAGCAATTGTCCACTTCATTTGAAATGGCATTGGAAGTGGACGACGGCACGCCGGAATCGGAGCTGTTCAGCTGCTGATCGCAAGGCTTAAATGACGACTTTCTATGAGAACATCTATTGGGATAGAAAACAATTTCTAAAATTTATTTCGATTTTTCAAATCTGCATTTTTTGGTGAACTAAATCAACGATTATTTAGTTCATAACTTTGTCAAATGTTGAGTGATCTTATCTCCGCAATTTTTCATCATCCCTAATTGCATGAAATGCTTGAACCAAAAAGTTATAGACAATTTTCGAGAAAAACTTTTCCAGATTTTTGGACATTTGTTGGTCCGTAATTCCGGACTTTTGGCAAAGAAAAATTAGGGGTTTTCACTTTTTTTGTCGTAAAAAAATGAATATTGTAAACACAATATTATTAAAATAAATTGGTTTAAAAACTTTAAACTTCATTTAAAAAAAAATTTTATTTTTATTTTTCCAAAAAAAAAATTTGGGGACAAACTCCTCTATTTCACTGTCCGATCACTTGCTGTAGTGTGATGCTCGAGAGTTGAGACCTAATTTACCAAGACTTGACCCGAGATCGAGATCCCAAAAAACCCGTGACTTTTACGAAGGTCGCATAAACATTATTCATTTTGTAATTCTTTTCAGAGCATTTTGAATAAAACATTTTCGATAATATTCACACTTTTCAAGGTTCAAAAAGCGCAAAACAATTTCAAGCTAATCTCACGCAAAAAGTTTTGCAAAAATGGAAGAAAGAAAAATGATTTTTCTCATGTAATTTGCAACTATAAAATAAAAGAATGTCTGTCGCGCCCCTCCGTCCCGCCCTTTTTAGGAGCATCGACTTTTTTTGAGAGTTTGCTGCTTCACTTCTCGGGATCGGGGCTTTCATACTTTTCTTGGCATAATTTACTAAACCCGAAACGACGACTCAAAATTTTGGGGCCTCTTGCTTGTTTTCGGGTTAACGGCTTTTTTAACCCGGTTAACAAAACTTAACCCGGGTTTATTTTTTCTTAAAGATTCATAATTGGCCATGTCTCAAAACTCTGCCTTTCTTTATTACCGTTAAATACACATAACATCATCATTACACATATAATCCCCTCAGCACCCCCAGCTTGACTTTCATTATCACCTCTGTTAGTGGCGCGTGTGCTTAGACTTTGTGCCCTTAATGGTGAACCCGAGATCGAGATCCCAAAAACCCCGTGACTTTTACGAAAATTTTTAAATTTAGGTTCAAAATTGTGTTGCTCCCCGACACCTCGGGGGCGGGAAAGTCGGGAGTCGGGAGCATCCCTAGTTTAATTTTAAATATTTTTGAGAATTTTGCTTTAAGAGCACATTTTGCGGGGGTTCTTTCTTTCCACAGGGCAAAATTCTTTAATAAAATGGAAACTGAAATAAAACAGTGTGTGTAAACTTTTAAAAGTCATCGACCGAATCTTCCCAAAGAAAAATAAATTTAAAAAATTATTTTTTCATTGTCCGCGCGGCTTCCCCTCAGAATTTATATTCAAAATTCGGTCCAAAGTTCGCTGCAATTTTGACGCCTTTGACGCCAGAGCCCACCAACGTAACGCACGGGAACAAATCGGCGGCAAAAGTGACAAATAAACCGCCAGTTTCTGCAAAATTAAACAAATAAATAATTAGTTAAGACAAAAAGTCATTTAAAATTTAGCAAATTCTTAAAAATAAAATTTTCTTTTAATTTAAATTCTTTTTCTTTCTCACCCAAACGCTGTCCGTTTAGCGTGTAAAAGATTTGGCGCGTTGCCAAATTGACGCCGCAGCCGATGACGTCGCCGACACCAAACGACGGCTTTCCATAAATGTAAGGACGCCCATTGTTGCCGTGGGAACATCCCGCGACTTCGTGGCCCCAAAATCGGCCACAGCTGTCGTATCCGTAAGCGCCTGCGTGCTCTTGAATGCGTTTGTCCAATGGCATTTCTTTGTTCGCTAATCCAATTTGAATATCACTATCACCGCTAAATATGATTTTTTTTTAAATAATTAATTATTTATTTAACTTACTCTTTTTTTTCGATTTTCACTTCGAAGTAAGAAATGCCAAAAAATTCTTTTGAAATTGGCTCAACAGCGAGGACAGAGGAAACGGCTGAAAAGTAAGCGGAAAAAATGTTGTGAACTCTTTATGTCCATTCTTTTTAATTAAACCACTTTAATAAAATAATATTTACCCCAATTTCCATTATTTTGAACAATCAATGGGTCGGGCTCAGAGAGCTTCAGGTCCTTGTGGCACATCGAGGAATTCCATCGATTTTGTTGTGGGATTAGTCCTAATTAATCGTATTTATATTTATTTATATATTTACTTTTATTTTTCAAAACGGGAAAATAAAGCCTTTATTAAACAACAATTGCCCCACCATTTCGCTTTTGTGCTTCAGTCAACGCGTCGATGTTCTGTTGCTGTTGGTTCTGATGCCCCTCCAATTCGGCGATTTTGTTAGAAAATCGATGGACCGTATAAAGGACAAAAATAAATAGAACAATTGCACCCGCGATTCGGAAAGGATCTGTGTAAAGTCCGGTTGGCAAGGAAAGTTTTAAATGTTGTTACCAATTTGTTTCATGCCCGTCAATTCCAATTCAAATCGCTTGATTTTTTCACGCAAAAGCTAAATTTAAAAAAGTTTAAATTCTGAAAATTATTTACAAAATAAATAACAAAACTCACTTTCAATTCTTCAAGCTTCGTTTGTTCCTCCTCCTCAAAAGCAGCCATGGCAAAGTTTCCTATGTTTTGAAAATGTAATTTAAATAACAATTTTTAAATAACTGATCTTTTTTTGTTTTTAAAAAAGAATAATTCAGCAGATGAAACTTTGGTAGGTATTATGGGGTGGAATACGAGTGTTCGGGCCCCAATATTGGCAGAATCGCAATTCTCAACAAATTTTTAAAGCTTTTGAATATTAAATTTTGGCAACAATTCCAATTTGTTTTGTTAGAGATTGACGGAACCGGCATTCCCGCAGGGCTTTTTTGGGAGAGTTCCCCCTCCGAACCAATAATAACACAGAGTAGCGCTATTCGAAAGTCTCGGTCTCAACTCGTGAAATTTCTTGGGTTTTTTGAGTCTCAAGTTCCGGGGTCATTTCTCGGTCTCAAGTTTGGTATAATCCAAGTCTCGAACAGCCCTAGCATTTAGGCATCACTTTTTTCCTTCTTTAAATAACGAGAAAGTGTGTGCATTTTAAATTAAAAGCTCAAACGGATAACTAAGACGGGGGAATTTCCAATTTTTAAACAAAATTTTCTACCATTTTCCATTTCGGCGCCGACCATCGCTTGGACAGACTTCAGAGATTCAGCCATTTCGGCCATTTCGAGTCGCATTTCATTCAGTTTCTCTGAAATTTACCCAAACAAATGGTATAAATCGACAAAAGAAATTCAATCAAAAATAAAATTTGTTATATTTTAATACATTTACCATTTTGTTCATTCAATTGAAGGGCCGTATAAATGATGAAAATAAATAGAACAATCGCGCCCGCGATTCGATAAGGATCTGTGTAAAGTCCAGAATGTTGGTTGGGTTACAAAATTTAAGAAAAGTTTTCTTACCGTATCGCCGCCATTGACACGCCCGAGCTAAAATTGTAACCAAATTCTCAATCTTGCCAACAATTTCCACTTTTGAAAATAAAATTATTATTATTATTTTTTAAATTTAAATTAAACAACAGTCAGTCAACGCATCGATGTTTTGTTGCTGTTGTTTCGGATATTCCTCCATCAGTTGACTCGTTCCCTTTAATTATTTAATTTAAAATTAAGGATAATGCTTAAAAATAGAGATGGACATCGGTAGTAGTGCTCGGCACGATACGATATTTCGATAAAAATATCGCGATATATCGCGATATTTATATCGAAATATCGTTCGATATATCGTATCGGAAAAATGTTAGGAATTCGATATTTTTCGATATCGATATTTTATCGAAATATCGTTCGATATATCGTATCGAAAAGTTAAAATATCGCGATATTTTATCGCGTTTGTTCACTCAAAAAATGTATCACAATTTAAATGGATTATATTGATTTACAGTTTGAATTTTGTTTGAGACATACTTTTGACAAACAATTTCAGTTCTTTTTTAGTGGGGTTAACTAGTGGAGTGATGTACAATGCTATTTATGTGCTGGTAAAGCGCTAACGCGCTTATCGAGCTTCGCTACCTAGGTCGGGGTTCGGGGTGTGCAGTTGGGGGTGAAGCAAGGTACAACGGTTTGGGATGCGAGGAGGGCAATTTGCAACCGTTGATTGAGGTGCAACGGTTCGGGGTGCGGGGATGGAGTTTGAATTAATGATGGGCCAAAAATGAAGCCAGGTACAACGGTTTGGGATGCGGGGAGGGCAAGTTTGAACCGTTGATTAAGGGGATGCAGTTTGAACCGTTGATTAGGCCAAAAATAAGGCCATGTACAACAGTTCGCGGTGCGGGCATGGCAATTTTGAACTGTCTGAGCCAGGTACAACATTTGAGAAGAAATTCGTAACAATATCTCACCCTCAATTTATGTTTGCCAATTATTTCAACAAATCTTTGAGCTGATCAAAAAACTGATTTAAATTCGCTGGGCCCCCTCCCCCCTCTTAATAATTTTCAAAAACAATAATTCTATGAGTTGCAAAGTACTCAAGGGAACATAAGACTTTCACAGTTATCTATCTTTTCCTCTAACGTGTCTACCCAAAATCTCTCAAATTTGCACTCTATTTCTTCACATTTATTTTCTCTATTTTTATTCACATTTTGAGGCACTTTTTCGATGTTTAACTTTGTTTAACCAAAAAACAAAGTTCAAATTCGTGTTCAGCGTATTAAATTTAGTCGAAATAAATTTATTTTATCAAATTTGGACCAAAAAAATTTTCGATTATACCCCAAAAGGGGTCCCCCTATGGATTTGAAACCCAATTTCACTTTTTTCAACATAACTCAGTTTTGTGTTGAGGCATTAATAAGAAGTAAAATTGTTTTTAATAGAGAAAAAAATAAGCTATTTATCTAATTAATTAGTTTTTGAAAATTTCATTTCCGAAAATTTTTATGAATTTTTTTGTGAAAAATTCATTTTTTTCGAAAAATTGACCTTAACTTTTTGACTTTTAACCTTCTACAAAAACTAAAATAATAATAAAATGGCGCATATTTTTCTGCATTTTATGACACCAAATGCATTGAAAATGCTCTTCTTTAAAAAAAGTTATGAATTTTTTCAATATTAGCCCAATTTTGGTGACCAAAAAAATGAAAATTCAAAAAATTTCCAAACGACCCACAAAAATATTTTTAAAAACTCGGGAATAATTAAAAATGATTTTAGAAATTATTTCCACTACCGTACATATGCACAGAAAGTGGGGAAAAATGATTTAAGCCAAGCGGATTCGAACCCCCACCCGACCCCCACACCAACACCACTAACCATTCCGCCACCGGTGCACTTGGCTGGCAAAAAGCACTTTTCGGAATTTTCAGGCCTAATAAAAACGAATCGATAGCTCTTCAAAAGTTGGGTTTTGAAAGTATTTTTTATTTTTTTTTAAATCCACTCCAAAAAAAGTTAATGACAAAAAACCGAAAAACCTTCTAGGGGGCCTAGCTCGAAAATTTTCGAAAATTTTCAAACCAACTAAACATCATCCGACGCAGTTTGAGAATCTCTACAATAATGGAGAAAATCGCAAATCAATACAGTCAACCCAAAAAAAGTTAGGCACAAAAAACGATTTTCGAAATTTCGACCCAGCAATTTTTATCCATTTTTCCAGAAAAACTGGGCAGCCCAACCGAAAAATGTTCAACAGCTAACTTATGCCAAACATCCCAACTTAAAATCCTCCCAGCAAGTGCTAAGCGATTGGGGCAAAAAGAAAAGAATTTCCCTTTGTGCAACTGCCGTTGTGACCCACAACCCGCTTCCTGGGACTCAGTCGTCCACCGTACTGAAAAATCCTTATTTTTCCCAGATGCACGACAAAAAGTTGAAGAAGTAATCCACAACTTGCCAGGGGCTCCCGATTCCCGGAAGAGAGATTTTGTTTTTCGGCGCGAAACTCAAATTCATTCTAATATTGTGTCGGGGTTCGGGGTGTGCAGTTGGGGGTGAAGCAAGGTACAACGGTTTGGGATGCGAGGAGGGCAATTTGCAACCGTTGATTGAGGTGCAACGGTTCGGGGTGCGGGGATGGAGTTTGAATTAATGATGGGCCAAAAATGAAGCCAGGTACAACGGTTTGGGATGCGGGGAGGGCAAGTTTGAACCGTTGATTAAGGGGATGCAGTTTGAACCGTTGATTAGGCCAAAAATAAGGCCATGTACAACAGTTCGCGGTGCGGGCATGGCAATTTTGAACTGTCTGAGCCAGGTACAACATTTGAGAAGAAATTCGTAACAATATCTCACCCTCAATTTATGTTTGCCAATTATTTCAACAAATCTTTGAGCTGATCAAAAAACTGATTTAAATTCGCTGGGCCCCCTCCCCCCTCTTAATAATTTTCAAAAACAATAATTCTATGAGTTGCAAAGTACTCAAGGGAACATAAGACTTTCACAGTTATCTATCTTTTCCTCTAACGTGTCTACCCAAAATCTCTCAAATTTGCACTCTATTTCTTCACATTTATTTTCTCTATTTTTATTCACATTTTGAGGCACTTTTTCGATGTTTAACTTTGTTTAACCAAAAAACAAAGTTCAAATTCGTGTTCAGCGTATTAAATTTAGTCGAAATAAATTCATTTTATCAAATTTGGACCAAAAAAATTTTCGATTATACCCCAAAAGGGGTCCCCCTATGGATTTGAAACCCAATTTCACTTTTTTCAACATAACTCAGTTTTGTGTTGAGGCATTAATAAGAAGTAAAATTGTTTTTAATAGAGAAAAAAATAAGCTATTTATCTAATTAATTAGTTTTTGAAAATTTCATTTCCGAAAATTTTTATGAATTTTTTTGTGAAAAATTCATTTTTTTCGAAAAATTGACCTTAACTTTTTGACTTTTAACCTTCTACAAAAACTAAAATAATAATAAAATGGCGCATATTTTTCTGCATTTTATGACACCAAATGCATTGAAAATGCTCTTCTTTAAAAAAAGTTATGAATTTTTTCAATATTAGCCCAATTTTGGTGACCAAAAAAATGAAAATTCAAAAAATTTCCAAACGACCCACAAAAATATTTTTAAAAACTCGGGAATAATTAAAAATGATTTTAGAAATTATTTCCACTACCGTACATATGCACAGAAAGTGGGAAAAAATGATTTAAGCCAAGCGGATTCGAACCCCCACCCGACCCCCACACCAACACCACTAACCATTCCGCCACCGGTGCACTTGGCTGGCAAAAAGCACTTTTCGGAATTTTCAGGCCTAATAAAAACGAATCGATAGCTCTTCAAAAGTTGGGTTTTGAAAGTATTTTTTATTTTTTTTTAAATCCACTCCAAAAAAAGTTAATGACAAAAAACCGAAAAACCTTCTAGGGGGCCTAGCTCGAAAATTTTCGAAAATTTTCAAACCAACTAAACATCATCCGACGCAGTTTGAGAATCTCTACAATAATGGAGAAAATCGCAAATCAATACAGTCAACCCAAAAAAAGTTAGGCACAAAAAACGATTTTCGAAATTTCGATCCACAGCTTAGTGGTATGTCTTTTCGGTGAGTTTAACTTTTCGTCTGGGTTCTAACCCTCTTGAGTGGAAGCAATTATTTTTCTTTCGTCTCCTGTCACCTACACTTCCCTGATTAATAAAATTTTTTAAATAAATTTTTTAATAATTTCAATTAAAATACGCGCAAAAGACAAATTTTTTTAAAAATTCATCGCATCTTTTTTTTTCGTCAAATTTTAACAAAGGTTGCCAATTTTTGTAAAAATTCCCACGCCGGCGCCTATCGGCACCGCCGGACATCCTCCACTCTCATGTAAACCAATTTGTTTTGAAAATTTTTCCGATCCCAAAATGCTTAATTTTGCAAAAAATGTTGGTGAAATTTCATTTACAAAAAGCCCAAAATTTTCCGACGCACCTGTCGGAATCGTCGGGCTCTCACGATTTTCTTTAAAAGGATGGATTCTTATAGTGGAGTTGAAGAGTTAAAAATTTGAACTTTTTATTGTTGCGTTTTTATGACTTTTTTTGCATATTAGTCAAAAAAAAATTTGCGAAAAATATCGCGATATATCGGTTTTTTTTTCGATATTTTTCGATACCGATATTTTATCGAAATATCGTTCGATATATCGTATCGGAAAAATGTTAGGAATTCGATATTTTTCGATACCGATATTTTATCGAAATATCGTTCGATATATCGTATCGATGCCATTGCCGAGCACTAATCGGTAGTGTACTGTTACATTTTGGGATTTTACCATTATTTTCCATTAGTCCTTTTTTGCCCGGGGGGCTTCTTTTGTGCCCGATTCAGTTCTATCCAACAAAAATGCCTTTAAAGTTTAAACCAACTTGATCAATCGGTGCACTTATTTGCTTCTGATCACTTTTTAAATAGTCCATGTTCAATTGCTCCATCTCTGCGGACTCGTCAATGTTGTGTTGCTGTTGTTTCTGATACTCCTCCATCTTTGCGGACTCGTCAATGTTGTGTTGCTGTTGTTTCTGATACTCCTCCATCTTGTGGACTCGTCAATGTTTATGGCTCAAGAAAAATTTATTTTTTAGTAATATTTTCAATTGCTTCCTAAATTTTCTGTATAGGAAAAGTAAAATGATCGTTTACGAATTGTTTTTGACCCGATGCCAATTTCTCCTATTTTTTTTCATTTATCGAATTTTGTTTAATTTATAAAATATAATTATTTAATAAATTTACTGAATTATTTATGGGAGGAAGGAGTGGGGGGGGGGGGGGATGCTATTTATGGAAATATGCAAAAATCAATTTGTTAAGAGATTTACAACCAAATTTTAAAAGTATGGTGATTTCGAAGCTTTTTAAGAATGGAGAGCAGGGCTGCACGAAAATAGAATTTTCGTTTACGAAAACGAAAGAAAAAAAAATTTTGTAGGACAGAAACACGAAACGAAACGCGAAAATTTTTAAACCAAATTTTAATCACAAGCAAAACGCCTACTTTCATTAAGCAAAAGCTAAGCGATTTGGAACGTGAGAAAGTCCTAAAAAATAATTTTTTAAATTGGCTTATGGCCTCATAACTTTTTTCAGAAGCATCAAATAGTTTAGCTTATGCTTACAAATAAGTTCTACTCATCATGAACTTTCAATTGGTACCGACTTTGTTTTGGTTTGGGTGGGTATGAAGTAATTTACGGAATTTGGCTCTTCCCAATTAAATGAAAATTGATTAAATTCAGCGAAAATTAGTAATTACATGGAAGGGATTCGAACCCTTACCCCTTTTTTGTTGAAAAGCTCACAGACCACTTGGTCAAAATTTAAATCTTTTCCGAACTAAAGCATCAAAATTGGGCCCCGCTGTGTTAATTAACCAATTATAATGCAAAACAATTAATTGCTTTCCAAGATTTTCTGATGAAAGGCTCGTCATCAAGTTTTCACGGGTTTTCTGGTGGCAAATTCACATGTTTTAAAAAATTTATAAAAATTTGTATTAATCATTTTTTCAGAAAATATCGATCTTTAGGGGTACATTTTTGGCCAAGAAAAATTCATTTTAGTAATATTTTCAATTGCTTCCTAAATTTTCTGATTATAGGAAAAGTAAAATGATCGTTTACGAATTGTTTTTGACCCGATGCCATATTTCTCCAAGGTGAGTTGGCACGTCTGTGGATGCGGGGGGAGTCGGTTATTTATAATAAAGAAAGTTCGAAATATTTATTTAAAAAAAGGTAAAATAATTTTAAAACTTATTTAAATTGTTTTTAAAAACAAACTCCTGCACAAAACATCCATAAACGAGAATCTAAATAGTAAGATAGTAAGGTACGGAGAATCGACCCCAACCAATGATAAGCCGAAGGATCTCAACACTAACCAATACACCACTGTCCGGTGGTGTCAAACACAAAATTATCCCCAATTTTAGTCCATAAAAATCCGATTCCTAATAAAAAAAAATGCAAAAATGAATCACTGCGAGTCGGGTGAAGGAGAACGCTAACAAAGAGACATTAGAATGTTAGAGAAAAGAGAGAGAGTACAAAAGGTTTCTATAACAGTGGAGGCACCCATAGTGGGCAGACATCACCAAAATTGGCATTATGCATTACAAAATATTTGAATTGGCAACGAATATCTTTGGACCAGAACGGGCCTTTCGGTCCGACCGAACCAAACCGAAAAAATCCCGGTTCTACGGTTCGGTTCGGAACCGACAACCCTAGTCATTTCCCCTAATTTGTAAGGAAAAATAATTATATTATTAATTAAAATCGATAACTGAATTCTTCCAAAATTGACAAATTCGAAAACAAAATGAATTGATAAAAAATGGTTTGATCGACAAAGATAAACAAACGATCGTAATCGTCGACAATATTTGAAATTTTAAATTTCATCGGCAATGTTGAATTGGAACTTCGGCCCGAAATTTGCTTCAATTTTGGTGTCAGGATTGCCCAACGAAACGCATGGGAATAAATCGGCGGCAAAATCGACAAAAAAATTGGCGGTGTCTGCAAAAACAAATATTAAACAAAAAAAGCGGAAATAATTCCAAAACCCTCCCCCTAAACAATTATTATTAGGGCTAAGATAAATTTTATTCTTTCTTTCTTTCTCACCCAAACGCTCCCCGTTTTTTGTGTAAAAGATTTGGCGTGTTGCCAAATTGACGCCGCAGCCGACGACGTGGCCTTTCTCAAACGGAGGCTTTCCTTCGCTGTAAGGACGTCCTTTGTCGGTGTGCAAACATCCGTCGACCTCGTGACCCCAAAAGTTGCCCAAGCTTGAGTATCCGTAAGTGCCCTCGTGAGCTCCAACCAGTTTGTCCAATGGCATTCGTTTGGTCGCAAGTCCAATCGAAATATTGCTAAATATAATAATAATAATATTTTAAAGCTCAGCAAATGTTTTATAATATTTATAAATTACCTTATTGTTTTCGCTAGGATTTTCACTTCGAAATAGGAAATGCCGTAAGGATTTCCCGACAGTCGCTTTTCAGCGCGGACAGATGACCACACTGAAAATTGAATTGAGTTAATTCAAAAAGTGTCTCTAAAACTCTTTACATAAATCTTTTTAATTAAAAACTTTACCCGAATTCTCTCCATTATGTTGGACAATTAATCGATCGGGCCCAATGAGCGTGAGTTTGTCGTGACATGCCGTGGAATTCCATCGATTGATTAGCCCTAAGGAAATATAATTTTCATTTTTTCTAAATATTAAAGCTAAAAAAACCCTAAGCCTAAAAGGCAGAAATTTTCCAACTCTGAACAAAATTTGAGACTGAAATTACCAATTTCTCTCAACACGGTAACTGTCTTCTGCAAGTCGACGATGTTCAGCTGCTGTTCTTTCTGATACTGCTCCAGTTTAAGACGATTTTCTTTTTGTTCATGCAATCGATGGACCGTATAAATGATGAAAATTAATAGAACAATTGCAACCGCGGCGCCCGCGATTCGATAAGGATCTGTGTAACGTCCAGCTGAATGTTGGCTAACGAAACTTTAAGGAATGTTTAAATTTTCTTACCCATTTGTTTCATGCCCGTCATTTCCAATTCAAATTGCTTGATCTTTTCCCGCAAATGCTAAATTTAAAAAAAGATTAAATTATGAAAATTATTTACAAAATATAGGTATTTAAATTAAAAGTGACAGAAACACTTAAATCGCTATTTCCTCAATCAAAACAAAACTCACTTTCAATTGATCGGACTTTTTTTGTTCCTCCTCCTGATCAGCCGTGGATTCTTTGACATTGTTCGACTCAATTTTGTCGTTTTGGCCGTAAAGAGTGCCCGCATCTTTCATTTCAGGGGTCTCAGAATGCCCTAAAACCAAATAAATTCAAAATAAAATTTATTAACATTTTATTTAATAGACACTTTTACCATTCATTTTGAGACGATATTCCTTTTGCTCATTTAATTCACGCATAACATAAACCAAAAAAATGAATAGAACAATTGCGCCCGTGATTCGAAAAAGATCTGTGTAAAGTTCAGAAGGTTGGCGCTAACGATATTTTAAGTAGATTTGGCCGGGACTGGTACTGAAGTCTCCAATTTTGGGACTGAATTTTCCCCTTAGAAAACCCCGGGTTTTTTTAATTTTCTCAATCCCCCGATCCCGGGTTTTCCCAACAAATCCCGATCCCGGCCAAGTCTAATTTTAAGGAACGTTTAAATGTCCCCTTACCGCCGCATCGCCGCCATTGACCCCCCAAAGTTAAAATTGTTTTCTTCGATTGTTCAAGCTTTTTGCCGGCCGATTCGTCGTCCGTGCCCTTCTTTTCCCCATCCTTTGGCGAATTGATCGTTTGTTGGCGTTCAAATTCGGCAATTCTGTCCCGTAAAAGGCGCAATTCTTCGGATGGGTCTAAATTAGAGAAAGTTGGCCGGTCACAATTTTCATAATATTGGGCATTTAAAAGGATTTTAATTTAATATTTAATAATCGATCAATTTTCTTACCCTGATTAGCTGCTGTCATGTCTCCTCCAGTGGTTGATTCGGTCGGAATTGGCATGTTAATTTACTGGAAAATTCTAAATTTTTAGTTTATATAAAATGACATAAGTTAAATAATGAACAACCGTTTTAATAACCTTTATGTTTCATATTTTTATAGATCTGAAAGTTGGGATTATCTTATAAATATTTGAATGGATTTTTGCGGTGGGCAAATGTTGACCTGAAAAGGGGGGGGGGGATGGACGGGCATTCACTTTGGGGGGAATTAATCTCTTTTTATTTTTTTTTTATTATATAAATTTGAATGTTTTATTTGCTCCCAGCAAAATGTTGACCCCGCGAATTGTAATAGACAAAAGAAAGGATGAACTGTTTGTTGAATGGAAATTGCTGACAAATGAGAAAGTCAAGAATGAGTGTCTTTATTTGAAATTAGCCCAAAATCGCTTTTTGTATAATTTTTATTCCATTTTAATATTAGTGTTCGACGAATTACAAAAAGGACCCAAAAAAGATCCGGGGACGAGATCCCATCAAAATCCCGTTCCGGTTTAATCCCAGGCCAAAAACATCTGGGAGCCCGGCCCGGGATTAATTTCATTCCTTAAAGAATTTTCTCAAAAATTTTAGGGGTTCAATTTTTGTTTTATTGAATAGTTTACAAAAAATGTGCCATTGCAAAAAAATCTAACTAGAGCCGAATTTTTTAAAGAATTTGTTCTTTTAAAGAGAAGGGTAGGCATTTGCGGGATTGTTAGGACGGCCAATTTTAACTTAATTTTTGGAAATTTAAAAAATTTTTGTTAAGAAAATTTTATTGCAATATTTTTTTTCTTTTATAGTAGAAGAGTTACAAAGAAAAAACGGGGTTTGTGTTTCTAATGCTTAGTCCTCTAAAGTTTCTGAAAAGAGACGAGTCAAGACGAGATTTCGGAGAGAGCTCACAAAAAATTTCGACGATTTTCTCGAAAAATCTCGACTCGAGATCTTGCTCGAAGCTCAAGTCCGGTCTCTAGATAGAATCGGCGGGTTCTGTGACGCCCGGCGGCTACGGATTTTTTTTGGCTTGTACTCCCTTTGGGGGCGTGAAGCCAAGCGTATCATCGGGAGGCGTGCTTTGTTGTGCTTCCCCCCGTCTCCTATTTTGTATTTTAGGGGAGGGAGTTTTTGACAGCCGTGGCTGGTTAGGGTACGGTGGACACTTGGAGACTAGAGTTGGCCGGGACCGGGATTTTTGGGAAAAACCAGGGACCGGGATTGAGAAATTAAAAACAGTGATTGTATAAGGGCTAAATTAATCAAATCCTGGTCAAAAAACCGGGACTACTGGTCAAAAACAAAGATTTGTAATTTTGAAAAAACGGGATTTTATAAGGGGGAAATTCAGTCCCAAATTGGAGACTTCAGTACCAGCCCCGGTCCTGGCCAACTCTATTGGAGACACCCAAAAGCGACGATGGCCCCCCTGACACACACATCATATAGGGGGGGGAGGAAATTCGAGAACGACGAACTTTAATTATTAACATCTGTATTTTGCAAATCGCTTTTTGTTTAAGGAAAAATAGTTTATTTTAAGCAATTTCAAAACATTTAAAATAATTTTCCGTCTGGGTTAATAAGTTCTTGGAGTTTGTTTTGAAAATGGTATATTGATGGAATTTTTAATTCAAAATTGTGAGGGGGGAGGGGGAAGTATATTAGAGATCGGACCGATCGAGATTCTCGATCGAAATCTCGGTAAATCTCGCCGAGATTTTTGAGATTCTCAACCCAAATCTCAATCAGTCCTCAAGTACGAACTCTGTATATCACCACAATCACAACAAACATTATCGTTATTGAGAGCACTTTCTTCCGCTCATTCCCTCCCTCGTCAAATTCGCGCATCGGAGGCCATTGAAGCGAACATTGAATTTTGATTGGCCAGCAGAGAGTTTGGGGCGAGTCGAAATTTGTGCACTCGGCCATCACAAGAACACCAAACGCGGTCGTAGTCGAGAATGGTCTCGTACCGATCAAGATTTTGATCGAGAATCTCGCTCGTCGAGATTTTCCGAGATTTTGATCGAGAATCTTGATCGGTCCTTTCTCTAGTCTCCAGTCGATGGTGGACATTGTGTAATGGCCAAACTCGCGACGGATTGTTTCCTGGATGAGGGCTAAACGGAAGTGGGAGGGAAAATGTTCGGCGGAAGGACGAAGCGGTTGAGGAGCAATTTGACAGAGTGATTCTTTGGAGAGCAAACCATCGGTGGCAAAGTCTACGGAAGCGGTCGCCTCGTCCAACACCAACACAAAGACTAAAGCGGAGCAGTGCACGGGCCAAGCAAAGCAATTGTCGTTGGCCAAGACTGTTATGGGAAGAGGGCGATTCGAGTGGGTCCCCAAGCTTTTAATTCAATTAAATTCTCTTTAAAATGAGTTGCGGTTCCAGGGTTCTCAGATCACCGTCGATAAAATATGGCAACCGGCATTTTTATGGCACTTTTTCTTAAGGAATTTTCAAAAAACCAAACAATTTTTGAATGGGGGTGTTGGGTGGTCTTGTACACTATTTTTTAGATTTTGGTTTTTTTTGGGCTGAGTTTTTATTTTGTTGTTGACGAGGTCTTTGATCAAACAAACAAAAACAAAAATTTTGGGTCTAATTTTTGTACAAAAAAAATATTTGGGGTTTTTTGTACAATTATTTGTTTGGTCCGGAGTCCGGACTCTAAGTTTATTTGCCTTTGTGCAATTAACAAAATTTCAAATTTGGCCAAGAAAGGTTCCAAGGAGGGACCAAAATTTCATGTGGCCACAGCACCCCGGGGGCGTTCACGTGAAAGAAAAGTGTGTAGTTTTTCTAAATGCGCCCAAAAAGTTGGTGAACAAATAAATGTACAACTTTAATGGGGCTCCCGGAAAGCTCAAACAAATCCTTTTTCCGTTTTATGCAAGGAATTTCAAAATGAGTGAATAACTTTAAAAGCACGTTTTAAGCCTATCGAATATCAGAATACGATGCTACAATTAAATTTATTTTGCTTCTTTGAATTTTGTTTGCGATGCCAATTTTGTCGTCGAAAATCCAATTGCCTTAGAAAAGAATAAAAAGCATTCGGAAGCTTTCGGGGATTGAATTGTTTGGAGGAAATGGAAGCTGCAGATTAGAGATGTAACCGAATTCCAGATTTTTGGACATTTTTTGGTCAGTAATTCCGGACTTTGGGCAAAAAAATCAGGGGTTTTCACTTTTTTGTCGTGAAAAAAGTGAATATTGTAAACACAATATTATTAAAAATAAATTGTTTTAAAAACTTTAAACTTCATTTTAAAATTTTTACGTTAAATATGTTTCCGGTTTTTCAAAAAAAATTAAAAGCCATCGACCGTATTTTCGAAAGATAAATAAATTTAAAAAATCATTTTTCACTGTCCGATCACTTGCTGTAGTGATGCTCGAGAGTTGAGACATAATTTACCGAGACTCGAGACTTGACCCGAGATCGAGATTCCAAAAACCCGTGACTTTTACGAAAATTTTTAAATTTAGGTTCAAAATAGTGTTGCTCCCCGACCCCTCGGGGCCGGGAAAGTCGGTGGTCGGGAGCATCCCTAGTTCAAAATACAATTTTTTTTGAGAATTTTGCTTAAAGAGCACATTTTGCAGGGTTTTTTTCCCAGGGCAAAATCCGGCCCTTTCATGGTTCAATATTTTGAACAAAGCCCCTCTAACTTTAATACAATGGAAACTGAATAAAACAAAATGTGTAAACTTTAAAAGTCATCGACCGAATCTTTCCAAAGAAAAATAAATTTAAAAAATTGTTTTTTCATTGTCCGCGCGGCTTCCCCTCAGAATTTGTATTCAAAATTCGGTCCAAAGTTCGCTTCAATTTCGGCGCTGTTGACGCCAGAGCCCCACAACGAAACACATGGAAACAAATCGGCGGCAAAAGAGACAAATAAACCGGCACTTTCTGCAAAAATAAACAAATAAATAAACAAATAATTAGTTAAGACAAAAAGTCATTTAAAATTTAGCGAATCCTTAAAAATGAAAATTTCTTTTAATTTTAATTCTTTTTCTTTCTCACCCAAACATTCGCCATTTTTTGTGTAAAAGATTTGGCGAGTTGCCAAATTGATGCCGCAGCCGACGACGTCGCCGACGTCAAACGAAGGCTTTCCATAAATGTAACGACGCCCATTTTTGTTGTGGGAACATCCCGCGACTTCGTGACCCCAAAATGTGCCATAGTTTCCGTATGCGTAAGTGCCGTCGTGAAGTCCAACATATCTGTCCAATGGCATTTGTTTGTTCGCTAATCCAATGAGAATATCACCGCTAAATATGATTTTTTTTAAAATAATTATTTATTTATTTAACTTACTCTTTTTTTTTCGATTTTCACTTCAAAGTAGGAAATGCCAAAAATTCTTTTGGAATTGGCTCAACAGCGAGGACAGAGGAAACGGCTGAAAAGTAAGCGGAAAAAATGTTGTGAGCTCTTTATGTTACATAACCTTTTTAATTAAATCACTTTAATAGAATAATATATTTTTACCACAATTAGCCTCTCGCTTCTTTTTGACAATCAATGGGTCGGGCTCAGAGAGCGCCAGGTCCTTGTGGCACATCGAGGAATCCCATCGATTTTGTTGTGGGATTAGTCCTAATTAATTGTATTTATTTATATTTTTCAAAACGGGAAAATAAAGCATTTAAATTAAACAAAAATTGCCCCACCATTTCGCTTTTGTGCTTCAGTCAACGCGTCAATGTTCAGTTGCTGCTGGTTTTGATGCCCTTCCAATTCGGCGAATTTGTTGGCATTTGCCTGTTTCTGTTCCTCCAATTCGGCAACGACAATCGCTTAAAAAAAAATCAAAATAAAATTTATTAACCATTTTTAATACATTTACAATTTTGCGCATTCAATCGATGGACCGTATAAATGACAAAAGTAAGCAGAACAATTGCGCCCGCGACGCCCGCGATTCGATAAGGATCTAACAAATAAAAAACTTTAAGGAAGGTTTAAATTTTTTACCAATTTCTTTGATGCCTTTCAATTCCAATTCAAATTGCGTAATCTTTTCCCGCAAATGCTAAATAAAAATGTTAATTATTTACAAAATATATTTAAATTGAATTTTAAAATTATATTTTTTGGACCTGATAAAGAATTAAAAACAAAACTCACTTTCAATTCCTCAAGCTTCGTTTGTTCCTCCTCCTCCTGAGCAGCCATGGAAGCGTTGAACTGCTTCCCTATGTTTTGGAAAATGTAATAAAAAACTAATAAATTATGGCCCAAATATTGGCAGAAAAGATGGGATCGCAACTCTCAACAAATTTTAAAGCCTTTGAATATTAAATTTTGATATAATTCCAATTTGTTTTATTAAAAATTGACGGACCGGCATTCCAGCCGGGTTTTTTGGGAGAGTTCCCCCACCGAGCCAATAATAACATAGCATTTAGTACCGCTGTTCGAGAGTCTCGGTCTCAACTCGAAAATTTTCTCGGGTTTTTAGTCTCGAGTCTTGGTAAATTTCAAGTCCCGAACAACTCTAGCATTTATCACTGACAATTTCTTTAAGGAAACTTTAAATGTTCTTACCAATTTCTTTCATGCCTTTCAATTCCAATTCAAATTGCTTTATCTCTTCCCGCAAATGCTTAAATTAATAAATTCTGAAAATTATTTAAATAAAAGAATTCACTTTCAATTCTTCGAGCTTCGTTTGTTCCTCCTCCTCATGAGCAGCCATGGAAAAGTTTCCTATGTTTTGAAAATGTAATTTTAAATAAATTATGGGGCAGAATACGAATGTTCGGGACAGAAAAGGCGGGATTGCAACTACCAAAAAATGTTTAAAGCCTTTGAATATTAAATTTTGGCACAATTCCAATTTGTTTTGTTAGAGATTGACTAAAAGACGGGGGAATTTCCAATTTTTAAACCAAAATTTTCGTTTTTTTACCAATTCCCAATTCGGCGCCGACCATCGCTTGGACAGACTTCAGAGATTCAGCCATTTCCAGTCGCATTTCATTCATTTGCTCTAAAATTAAAAAAAAGAACAATCAAAAATAAAATTTGTTACTATTTTAATGAATTTACCATTCATTTTAAAACGATAGTCCTTTTGCGCATTCAATTGATGGACCGCATAAATGATGAAAATAAGCAAAACAATTGCCCCCACGATTCGAAAAGGATCTAAAAAATAAAGTCCAAAATGTTGGCTAACAATTTTTAAGAAAAGTTTTCTTACCGTATCGCCGCCATTGCCCCGCCGAAGTTAAAATTGCAACCAAATTCCCAATCTTGCCCATTTTGCCACCAATTTCCACTTTTTAATTTAAATAGAGTTAAATTAAACAACAATTGCCCCACCATTTCCCTTTTGTGCTTCAGTCAACGCGTCGATGTTTTGTTGCTGTTGGTTCTGACACTCCTCGATCAGTTGACTCGTTCCCTTTAATTATTGCATTTAAATTAAGGGGATAATGCTTAAAAATAGAGTTGAACACCTTACTGTATTGTTACATTTTGGGATTTACCATAATTTTTCTTTATTTTTCCCATTAGTCCTTTTTTGTCCGGGACTTTTTTTTGTCCCTAATTCGGTCCCATCTAACTTAATTCCTTTAAAGTTTAAACCCACTTGATCAATCGGTGCTTTTTGATCAGTCTTTTGTTGTCGTCTTTCCAGCAATGCCTTCTGATCACTTTGCAAATGGTCCACGTTCAGTTGCTCCATCTCTGCGGACTCGTCAATGTTGTGTTGCTGCTGTTGTTTCTGAAGCTCCTCCATCTTTGCGGACTCGTCAATGTTGTGTTGCTGCTGTTTCTGAAGCTCCTCCATCTTTGCGGACTCATTTCCATTCAGCTGCTGCACCATGCCCTTCAATTCCAATTCAATTACAGTTTAAAAATAGCTATTTCCTTAATCAAAAATAAAACTCACTTCCAATTGATCGGCCTCCTGCTGATCAGCAGTGGATTCTTTGTCATTGGTCGGCTCAATTTTGTTGTTTTGACCGTGCAAAGTGTCCGTCACATCTGTCATTAAAAATTAAATAATAAATATTAAACTTTAATTTAAAAACATTAAAAAACCATTAAGCTTTGATTTTGTATTTACAAATTAGCACTTTTTTTACCATTTTCATTTTGTGCCACTAAATCGAAGCTGGCGCTTGAGGAGGTTCGCGAATTCATCGTTTGTTTTTAAGTTGGTTTGTTTCAAAATTTAACCATTAAATCATTTGTTAAAAAACATTAAAAAAAAGACGTAAAAGCAAAAAAAGTTATAACATCGAAACAGGGCCAAATAAACAACAAAATAAAAGGAAAAAAGACACAAATCTTCACACATTCAACGCCTTAAGCGATGTGTTGCAATGTTTTGCGCCGGCCATTTGTTTATTGCCCCAAGGGATCGGATCATCCCACGCCCCTCCGGGGCCAATTCATTCATTGCCCCCCCCGGCGTCCATTCATTCATTGTAGATGTGACAAAATGTTATCTGTATCGTCTGGATCACGCTCGACATCGCCTTCGGCGATCTCTTTGGGCCCAAATTTTGGGTTCCAATTGTCCCCCCCCCCCCCCCCCCCCCTCTCCCCCCGACTTGAGGGCAAGTGGAATTTGCATAAAAGAGGCCCAAACCTTTTGTTGGATGGGACAAACCTTAAATTTTGATTTTATTAAAAATTCAAGGGCGTGAATTTAACATTTGCGGGCAGAAATGGAGAGAGCAAAAAACAAATGAACGAACCCCGGGCCCAGAGGGGGGGGGGGGGGGGGGGGATTTGTATTGGTTGATCCCCCCGGGCGTGGCAGAGGGGGTTTGGAAGCCGAAGCACAATTGATGATGAAAACGAATGGGGGGGGGGGGATGAGTGGCGTACACCAGCAGAGATTAACCGGATTCCGGACTTTTGAGGAAAACATCGAAATATCCGGAATTTAACGAAATTGACAAAATTGGTACCGTATGGAGAGGAGGCAGCAGATGGCCAATGAGAAAGAAGTAAAATGTGACTGAAAAGTTGGGTCGTTTTGTCCCCGGAGGGGACACTGTGACAAACAAAATGTAAGTGGGGAAAGGGCAAAAGATGCAAAGAATGAATGGGGGGGGCAAATATGTGGGGGGCGGCGAGAAGATTGCCCGATACAAACGCCAAAATCGGAGAAGTGCCGGGGGGGGAAGAATGAATGGATGGAATAGGGCGGTTGAATGAAGGGAGGGGGGGGGGGGGGGGGGGGGGGGGGGGGGGGGGGGGGGGGGGGGGGGGGGGAGGAGAAGGGCGTGGGGGGGTGGGGGAGGGGCGTGGAGGGGGAGGGGGGAAGCGGGAGGGAGGGGGGGGGGGGGTAAGCGGGAGGGGGAGGGGGGAAAAGAAAAGATGAAATGGTGTGAAATGATTATGAGCCCAGGAGGTTTTTGGATGATACCAGCGGTGCCGACAGGCAACGCTGGGAAAAAGAAGGGTCGGCGTCATGTAATTAGGGCACAAATTTCGGGCTCTAATATGAACGAATGAACTGAGAGGGTCCGCGATATTTGAAAGAAAAAACAATTTGTATAATTATCTCATTATTGTCTTTGCCTGCGAAGTAATCACTGCCCCCCCAAAAAAGCGATAGGCCGACCCAATGGCTCAAGTCTCGTCAAATTATTGCTTCCCAAATTAAGTTCCGGACAGTGTGGTCCGCTGAGAAGGGGAAAGACACCCCAAACCATACGTAATGTTTTCTGATAAGAATTGATTGTTCCGAGTCTAAATCTTCAATTTCAGCAGAACGTTTATTTGGGCATTGAGTTTGCCATTTATGCATTAAAGGATGTGGCGAAATGTTATAAAAAATAATTAAATCGGAGCAATTCTTCCGATTCTTAGCGAGCAGTACACCACCGTCAGTCTTCGTTCTGTTCCCCCTGCCCATCCGTCGATGAACATTGCAGCAGCATCACGTCGCGCAATCCTTGGCGTTCCGACAAATGCGACGCTTCCGCGGCCGCCGCCACACATTCGGCATGGAAACAAGCGCAAAGATTCTCCGCCTTCTTAGCCATACTCAGAACGGACTGGTCTAAGCAATTGTTAGCTGCGACACAACGTAATGGATATGTCATTACGATGCAACTTATAGGGTTATGTCGCTGCGACGCAACGTGAAAGGCATGACTTAACGACGCAGCATATAGGTGCTAATCCGTTGCGGCGCACGTGTAGGTTGGGACCTTACGACGCAATCTTGGCTGCTACGAAATCTGAAGATGATGCCCTTACGACACAACTTAAAGGTCGTGTCGCTTCGGCACAACGTGAAGGCATAACGCTCTTACGTTATTTAAAATATCAATATCTACCAATGTTTTTAAACAGTTCTTATATTGAATTAAAATTTTTTTATATATTTGTTTATTTTTTGAAGCAAGTTTTAAATTAAAATTTTTAAAATTACCCTACGACGCAATATGTAAGGATATGCCGTCACAAGCTACGTGTATGGTTATGTATTGACATAAAATTAGTAGAGTTAAAGGTCATGTTGAGACTCAACATGTAGGGTTGGTCGTTGCGACGCAGCGTGTAGGTTATGGTCTTATGTCATTACGATGCAACGCGTAGGGTTATGTCGCTGCGACGCAACGTGAAAGGCATGTGACCTTACGACGCAACATACTGCTCTGTCGTTGCGACGCAAGTGTGGTTGGGCCCTTACACCGCAACTTATAGACATATGGCGCTGTGACACAACGCAATGGTTATGTCATTACGACGCAACCTGTAGGGTTATGTCGCTTTGGCACAACGTGAAGGGCATCCTTTACTTTATTTAAAGTATCAAAATCTACCAGTGTAAATAGCAGTGTCGAAACTGCACCACGAACCCCGATCTAGGTAGCGAAGCTCTACAAGCGCGTCAGCGCTTTAGCAGCACACAGAAAGGGTTGTACCTCACTCCACTAGTTTCAAACATTCATACGACAACAGAAGAAGCCAACAATTTTTGTACCAAATAATCGATTTTTCCGTTTAAATTCCATCCATCAAATTCCCTCCGCCATGCACTTTTTGCACTCACTTGGTGCTGCCTTTGCCTCCATCCTGAAATTAGAAAATTTCAAAATTTTGAAAGAATTTCATTCATTTACCCGTCGCCGATGTCCCTATCGTTGAATTTTATGGAGATGCGATTCCATTGTCGGTGCCATTTCCACTGAATTGCCTCCGCCTCCCAATTGGCCCATTTGTCCTCTTCTCGCCCAATCGGACAACGCACCAACAGCCATTTGTCTCCCTTTATTTGTCGAAATGTCAATCGCTCACCCGTCAAATTGTTCTTCAGCTCAAATGGCATAAACGCATCGTAGAAAACAATCTCAAAGCTGATGATGATGAAATTGACCGGCTCCAAGGCATTGACAAAGGCCTAAGGGAATAATAACTCTCAAACTGTCTATAAAAATGAAATTACCTTTTTGAACCCTTCAATTCCTCCCGAATAATGCAAAGAACAGTGAAGTATCTTCGGAAGACCATCCCCGAGGGGGGTGAGCAACCATTTGGCCATGGCTTGGTTAGAAGCGGTGTTCGCCGGAGAGAATTGTCGCAAATGGCCGAGAACGGAGGAGCCCGACAAACGAAGTCCGCAAATGTTGTCATTGACCAAAGGCCAAAACTTTTCGCAAATAATTTCCCAGCTGCGACTTTGGTCGACGGAGGTATAAATTGCAACAGTTGTCCCGGAAGAGTTTAAAAGACGTTTTAGAAATTCGATGACGGTTTGGTCGACATATCTGAATTATCACAAAATTAGCAAAATATCCTTCTCATATTTTTTCAAAAGTTAAATTTGTGGTAAAACTCCTAAATTATGTCGAAAATTGTGTGAAAAGCTTCTCTTAATGTAAAATTTATGCTAAAAATCCTAAACTATTTCGCAAAAATGTGCAAAAATAAATTGAAGTGAGGAAAGAAGCTTTCTTATGTTTTCAGGAAATTAAATTTAAGTAGTGTTCTTTTAAAACGGAAATTACCTTATCCAAATCAATTCGAATCCGATCACTTTGCCTGGAAACGGTTCCTGAGGAATTGGCTGCCGTTCACCAGTGCGTTTGTTGACAATTTGTGCGCCATTCCCGTCAGTTGCGCGACGAATTTGCAGCCGACCCAACGACCATTTTCTCGACTTGAAATGGACGTCCACCAAAGCGTCCAATCGATCACTGATCAGCGCCATTTTCAGTCCGAGCTCAAAAGGGTCAATGAAGGCGAAAACTTCGAGCCAAACGTCGGCACAAATCAAACTGAAAGTTGAGACTTACTGTATATTCTAAAAGAGAACCCCCGGGGGCTGCTATTTAGGATATACGGCATTGCTTTATTTTGATCATTAAGAAATAAACTCACATTCCCTCCATTTGCTGTTGCTGCTCGTCGTCGCTTTCGTTGTCCGACATTTTTATAAATTAATTTTAACTTTCCGATATAGATTTAAATGGGTTAAATTATATTTATGATGGAATGACAAAAAATGTATTCCAAAAGCCCCGCAAAATCATCCGTAGAAATATTGAAGAATGATTACATATTTGGGGAATAGAAAATGTTTTTCATTCTTTTGAGACCCAACAAAATATAAAATTGATATTATTTATGTATGTATTTGTTTGTCGGTTGCGAGGAATAATTTTTGAATGGTCAATGGTCAACAACAACAATCATTGTGTACTTGAGTGTGGATGGGGGGGGGGATGTACTCTGATCAAAATATTGGGGGGGGGGGGGTGCTCATTTGTTAGCAGCATCGCCCTCAAATTTGTCCTTTGGGAATTGTCCCAACTTTTCATTGTAAATTCGTTCAAAATATTTCGCTCAAAATTTTCCTCTTATTAATAATACTTAAAGCATTAATGATCTCAAATATTTTCTAATAGATCTAAAAATTAACTATTATTTATCTAATTAACGTTTTTACACTAAAAAAAATTTTTTTCCCTGAAAATTGATTATAATTTGAATTTACAAGAATTTCATACAATTAGGGATGAAAAATTGTGCGGATTTTCTGCATTTTATAACATTAAAATATTTAAAATCACGGGACCCCCCCCCTTTGCCTATAAAAAGTTGGCAGAAACCCTCCCTCAACACTTATTATGTCCACGAATTGCTTTGGCGATGATGCTTTTTGTCCGTCTCTTTTCGTGTATTTTTGAACAATTTGTGCAATAAAAAAATTTGTTTGAAACTTTCGAATTCGTGTCCGCGGGCGTCCGAATTGGTTGAACGGGAGGGAGGTCAAATCCCCCCACCCCCGTAACCAATAAACGGTGTCTAGACATTCGCGCCACAAGTTAAAATCGGGCATTAGAGCCGCTTTTGAATTGCCCCCAATTTTAATTCTTTTTCGTTCTCACCCAAACGCTCCCCGTTTAGCGTGTAAATAATTTGGCTATTTTTTAAATTGACGCCGCAGCCGACGACGTCGCCTTCCCAAAACCTTTTAATTTATTTTAACAACAAAACTGTAAACACTTACACATTTTTTCAAATGAGCGACGTGACGAGATTGATTAAATTTAAGTTCAATCAAATAAATTTAAATACAATAAATAAAAAAACACCGTAACAAGCAATTTGCATTCTTGTTAATTGTTTTAGCCACATAGAAGTGCCAAAATATGTTTCATCGTTTAATTTATGCCCCAAACTGCCATTCTTTATTCAGCACAATGCAAATCAAAAAAAATTAAATGGAAAATGCAGAACTTGTTTGAATTTTGGTCTGGGATTTGAAATCGGGTCAGATTTGGATGCTACGATCTGATAACCCCTAGAATACCTTTTTATCGACTTTGAAAAACAAAACAAAAAAATTTATGTTCTCTCATAACGCACAAGTTAATCTAATGTTATAAAACAGATGAGTAAAAATTCCCCAATTTAAATCTCATCGGCAATGTTGAATTGGAACTTCGGCCCAAAGTTTGCTTCAATTTTGGTGCCAGAACTGCCCAACGAAATGCATGGAAACAAATCGGCGGCGGCAGAATTGACAAATAAATTGGCGGTCTCTGCAAATCAAAACAAAAAATAATTTAAACAAATATTTAATTTCTTAAATAAAGAAACACAAATAAATTTAGGAAAAAGCGCATAACCCTCCCTCAACACTTATTATGTCCACAAATCCTTTAGCAAAATCGGACATTTGCACCGCTTTTTTAAATAAAATTTTATTCTTTTTCTTTCTCACCCAAACGCTGCCCGTTTTTTGTGTAAATAATTTGGCGAGTTGCCAAATTGATGCCGCAGCCGATGACGTCGCCAACGCCAAATTTGGGCTTTCCATAGATGAAAGGACGTCCATTGATGAAGCCATGCTCACATCCCTCAACTTCGTGACCAAAAAGAAAGCCCCAGCTTCCGTATCCGTAAGTGCCTTTGTGATCTCCAACATATTCATTCAATGGCATTTGTTTAGTCGCAAGTCCAATGTAAATATGGCTAAAGCACACCAAATGCTTTATAATATTTAAAAATTACCCTATCGTTTTCGCTAGGATTTTCACTTCGAAGTAAGGATTTCCCGGCAGCAATCGCTTTTCAGCGCGGACAGAGCACCACCACCCTGATTCTTCGGATGGGTCTAAATTAGAGAAAGTTGGTCATAAATTTGGCAATTAAAAGGATTTTAGTTTAATAATTAATCGATCGATTTTTTTACCCTGATTAGCTGCTGTCATGTCTCCCCCAGTGGTTGATTCGGTCGGAATTGGCATGTTCATTTACTAAAAAATTCTTAAATTTTAGTTTATATAAAATGACATAAGTTAAATAATGAACTTTAACCGATTCAAAGGTATTTATAGACTGAAAGATGGAATCATTTTTTAAATATTTGAATGGATTTTTGCGATGGGGCAAATTGTTGACCTGAAAAGGGGGGGGGGTGTTTATTTGCTCCCAGCAAAATGTTGACCCGGCAAATTGCGAGATTTTCATCTGGGACCATGCATTAAGGCTTTTTATTGGATTTGACAAAATGAATTGGGACATTTGCGTTCAATAAATCTAAGGACCGGAAATCCGATATCTACTGACATTTTTGTGCCCTCTCCAAATTATCTGAATTTCGGTAACGGACAAAAGCAAATGGACGAATTAGGAAACAGTTCAAAAAAGAGTTTGGAAAAGTGAGAAAATAACCCTATGTAAGCTATTTTACACCCTCATCCACAGTTAATTTGATTGGCAACACGCATGGACAAATGCGTAATTTAAGATCGCAATTTTAATTAATTAAAGGGAACGAGTTGGAACCGGCATTCCCGTCGGACTTTTTGTGAGAACCCCCGCCGGGGCCAATAACGGAAAGTGTACGGTGGAATAAAAATGTCCGCAATGGCTGAGGTTTCTTTGGACAGTATAATTCTTATTTTTTTCAAAATTTAAAGCTCATACGGATGCCTAAAAGACGGGGAAATTTCCAAATTCTGAAACAAAATTTCTTTTTTTACCATTGAGACGATTTTCTTTTTGCGCATTCAATTGATGACCGTATAAATGATGAAAATAAATAGAACAATTGCCCCCGCGATTCGAAAAAGATCCTGTTTAAAGTCCAGAATGTTAGCTAATAAATATTAAAAGAAAGTTTTTAACCGTATCGTGCCATTGCCCCGCCGGAGTTAAAATTGTAACCAAATTGCTCAATCTTGCTAATTTTGCCACAAAATTTATTACAATTTTAATTGAAATTTCCCTTTCGTGTCTCAGTCAACGAGTCGATGTTCTGTTGCTGTTGTTGCGGATACTCCTCCACCATCCTTGCACTTTGTTCGCCCTTCAGTTGACTCGTGTCCTTTAATTGGGGTTGGCATGTCGGGAATCGGGGTCGGGAGCAATCCTTGTTCAAAAGTTAAATAATTTTTGTGAGAATTCTTTTTTAAGATCACATTTTGTTGCGGCAAATGCCCGCGGTTTCTTTCCAGGACAATATGGTGGCACCCCCGAGGGGTAAGAAGGCACATTTTGTTTGTTTGTTGTTGTTGTTGTTGTTGTTTAAATCGGGGAAATTTTGGAGTAATTAATTCGAAAGTTTGAAATTTTTTTCTTTACAATTATAAAAGTGCTCCAAAAGGACTGTTCTGCTGATTGCGAGTCGGTGGAGGTCAGCGATAGCAAAAGTGCCAGCTTTGTGAGGGCCAAATCCTATTTTCAGAAAATTTTTATTTTTTTAACAAAATTGAGCAAAAATTACAAAACTTTTCTCGGCGGCGTTTATCGGCACCGCCGACCCCCCCCCCCCCCCAAATGCCACAATCACTTTAAACATACTCACTGCCATACACCACAGGTTCATCAATTCCTTTTGTTTGTATGGCGTATTTATGTTTTGGTGCTTGTATTAAATTAATTTAAATAATAAAATTAACTCACTGGATTGGCCAAGTTCACAGTTTCCAATTGTAAATTGTGCTAAAATTGAGAACCGACTCTTTTGCAACAGTTTCATCAATTTCTTGCTTTTTAGCCGCTTGCAATGGTTGGAGAGTGCCATTCGGGCGAATTTTTGCCGAGCGCCCAGTTGAACTATCCCCATTTAGTTGTTGAAAAGCTCATTTTTGGCCTCATTTATTGATTTGGTTCATTATGAGATGTCAGAATATTGATTTGGTCCCCGGTTCAAAAAAATATTAAAGAAATATCAGAATGGGTATTATTTATTAATATTGAAAAAAATTGAATATTTTACTATTTTTTTAATTTAAGAATATTTTTGAGAGAATTCTTAACGCAAAAAAATTGACAAATTTTTCCATATCGAATTTTCCGTTAAATGGAAGGATTTTGGGTTTTAATTTTGGTGGCATTCTTTGCAACAAATTCACTCGACAAAACCGTATCCGTACAATTGGAGGAATTGCCACACAAAATAATTGATGAAATATTCGGAGAAGGATGGTGGGGCAATGACAAAGACGAAGAATGGCATAAATTAACGCTTGAACAAATGTCCATCACCAAATCGATCGGCACAACATCCAGCTTGGATAAATTGACCAATTCAACTGATCAGAATCCTCCTTTCACAGAGCCTGATCACTCTGGACAAATTGAACCCAATTCAACTGATCAGAATCCTCCTCTCACAGAGCCTGATCACTCTGATAATGCCGAAAATGACGATGAACAGATCAAAGAAATGACTTCAAAAGAAAATATTGCTGAAGATGAACTAAAACGTAAAATTGTCGACAAATTCCTTGTAATGAGAAACGAATTTAAGCAACAGGGAAAATATTCGGCAAACGAATGGACTCAAATTGAAAATGAAATTGCTAAACATTTAAAAGTGAATCGCTCAAAAATATATAAATGGAAAAAAGAATTTGGCCTAAGTCAAAAAGTGTTTTATGAAAAAGAAGAAAGTAAACATTTGGTAGAGAAATTTGATCAAATGAAAGCCGAGTTAAAGCGGGCCGGATTCAAAAATTCTTATCCGTATCAAATAGATAAAACTGTCGCAAAAGAGTTGGGCCTCAGTGTTGCAACAATTTACAAGTGGAAACGTAAATTTGGCCAAACCAGTGAGTATTTCGAGCCCAAATTTATTAATTTATTCAATATTAATTAAAAATTCTTTTACAGAAACAAATAAACACTCCCACAGCGAACAAAAGGAATTGATCAAACGTTATTATGAAATTAAGGACAATAATTCTAAAATTAGTGACGGGGACATTGCCAAAAGGTTGAAAATTGGAACTGCCACTTTGTATAAATGGAAAAAGCAATTTAAACGAGAAAAATTTCAACCAAATTCTGTCGATGGACATTCTGTTGAAGTGAATGCCGCGGCAAATGTTCAGGAAATTGGGAACTCGAATTCGGGGAATGGTCAATAAAAATTTTTTTGCCATATAAAATCTTCCTTTCTTAACTTTTGAATGTTTTTAATTGAATCGCATTTGCGGATCCCGCTGCGGGATTAGTTTTCAAAATCTCGTGCGGGATCGGATTTGCGGGAATAATCCCGAAAATTCCGCAAATCCCGCATTTTAAATTTGCGGGATCCCGCGCGGGATTTGCGCTCTGTGATGCCAGAGAAAAATAAAATTTAGGAAACTTTTTTTAAAAAACCTTCAAAAAAACGGTGCGCCGACACAACACATCAAAAATGTTCACGAATTTCTTTGGTGATAATAACTTTTGCCCTTTTTTCGTGCATTTTTGAACGATTTGTGCAATAAAAAAGATTACCCAAACGCTTTCCGTTTAGGACGAAATGTTCCTTCGTCCCACATTATAAAAGACGATAACAGATTTATTTAAAAATTGAAAAAATCATAGATGTTGAAATGATGATTAAAAGTCACGGTCCCGTATAACCCTACTTTTCATTGCATAAAACCTTAATTTAAAAAAAATCCACCAGTTCTTTAAGGTCAAAATTATCCAAATTTTGGTATGCAAGACTACATCTTTAATAACGCGGCCAAAAAAAGGGAAATGGTTTTTATCTAATAATAAATTTCTATTCGGCGATTGATTTTACCACTTTGTTGATTTTCTAAAAAAATAGGTTGAACAATAGAGCCCCTCGCCCTAAAATAGAGCCCCCCTTTTTTGGGGGGTTGAACAATAGAGCCCCCGGGGGCTCTATTTTAGGATATACGGTAACGATAAATTTCTATTCTGTCATTTGCCAGAAAAAGATCAAAATTATCCATTTTGGTATGCAA